>NC_069401.1:7925462-7937962 GCF_026875155.1 Cherax quadricarinatus
GCATAAACAAAGCTAGACCGCTCACGGCGCCTGCGCGGGGATGCAGACAGAGCGGGCGGCAGACAGGTCCCGTACCTGGTGGTCCGAAAATAGGGGCGCGTTTGATAATAGGGACACAGTTTGTTCGAAAAAATGGTCCTATTTTCGAAACGTTCAATATGTGATATGTTCGATTTTTGAGGTTCCACTGTACAGCATTATATTTTTTCAGTGCACCAAGTATAAGAAAGGTTATTCGGTATATTATAACATGAATGCATATTGATTGACAGATATTTACAAATGAAAAAATCTCTGCAATACTATATATGAACACATAAACAGAAAACACTAGAAATCATTTGAATTTTTTTTTGTTTTAAAGATGTATACTTTGTGCTAGTAGGTCTGGTGCTGTGCTTCTTAAGTGGATGTGACCTGGACCTGACTAGGTATGGGCTAATAGGTCTGCTGCAGTGTTCCTTCTTATGTTATTAAGTTATTATATACAGTAGACCATTGGATAACACATAATCTCTTAATACATTTATATTATAACATGGTTGCAAAATTGTGGCATATTTTTGGTAAACATACTGCAGAAAATTGAGTTACACAGTGGAGTGCATGTAAGGAAAAATGTGGCATGTGCTGTGTTCTTTCCCATTTTGTTTCACAGTGAGCCACAGGGCGAGTCCATTATCTTACGGACTAGTGGGTGGGAGCATGTAGGATAGTGGGGAAGGACAAGGTACTGGGTGAAGAAGGGTGAGTGAAGTTCTGAGCGAAGGGCGAGAGTGGCCCATGGGTGCATGCTATTGTTGCTGTGCTATGTTCCCTTTGCCCATTGTACATCCCGTGTAGCACTGAAGTGTATGGTCAGATGGGCATTAGTGTGGAGATGGGTAGAGGCAGGTGGGTGTGGATATGCAGGTGCAGGCAAATGTTTAGGAGAGGTGATTGCAAGTGTGGGGAGGGGGGGGTAAGGTTCGTAAAGGTGTTGAGCCTCTAGCTCCTGCCCCCACTTACAGTGTTCGGTCTTCATCTCCCATAACAGCAGTCTCCCAATCCCCATCCCTCATCCCCCACTCCATACCGAACCCACTGACCCCAGCCACTCTAACCCCTCCAGTGTACACCCAAACCACTAACCCCTATTTTATAACTCTAAACAAATAATCCTCACATAGGAGAGAGAAACGCTTATGATATTTTGGTCTGACTTTGACCATTCACAAGTCACACTAACAGAAGACAGTGAGTGAGCCAGTATATATGTAAGTGAGGACAGGGATGGAAGAAAGAGAGGAAGAAAGAGTAGTAGTGGTAGTGGTAATGCTGGTCCTCTGCCAAAACTGTCTATCTTACTTCTAGCCTTCACAGCCATCGTCTTGTTGAAGCATCCCTTATACACAGCTTTTCTAGTATGAATCCTAGTCCTGGCTTTGTCTCTGTAGATGCTTTCCTTTCTCCTTACATTGTCAAATGCTCCAAATGTCAACACTCATGACTTGATCTTTTCTTCTCTTCCTGGAGTTTACCTGGAGAGGGTTTCAGGGGTCAATGCCCCCATGGCCTGGTCTGAGACCAGGCCTCATGGTGGATAAGGGTCTGATCAACCAGGCTGTTACTGCTGGCCGCACGCAAGCTGACGTACGAACCACAGCCCAGTTGGTCAGGTACTGACTTTAGGTGCCTGTCCAGTGCCTTCTTGAAGACAGCCAGGGGTCTATTGGTAATCCCCCTTATGTATGCTGGGAGGTAATTGAACAGTCTTGGGCCCTGGACACTTATTGTGTTGTCTCTCAGTGTACTCGTGGCCCCTGCTTTTCATCGTGGGAATGTTGCATCTCCTGCTGAGTCTTTTGCTTTCGTATGGAGTAATTTTTGTGTGCAGGTTTGGTACCAATACCTCCAGGACCTTCCAAGTGTATATTATCATGTATCTCTCTTACCCGCGTTCGAGGACCTTCAACCGTTCCCAGTAGTTTAGGTGCCTTATTGCATGTATGTGCCATGAAAGTTCTTTGTACACTCTCCAGGTCTGCAGTGTCACCAGCCTTGAAGGGGCCCATTAGTGTACAGCAGTATTCCAGCCTAGAGAGCACAAGCAATTTGAAGAGAGTCATCATGGGCTTGGTGTCCCTAGTTTTGAAAGTTCTCATTATCCATCCTATTATTTTCCTAGCGGATGAGGTAGATACATTATTGTGGTCTTTGAAGGTGAGATCCTCTGACATTATCACTCCCAAGTATACCCTGATACATTTTTAATTTCTTCAAGTTTTCCATATCTGAGTAGTCAAAATTTCTCCTCGTTGAACTTCATATTGTTTTGAGTGGCCCATTCGAAGATTTGGTTAATGTCAGCTTGGAGTCTTGCGGTGTCTTCGATGGAGGTCACTGCCATGGTGATCCAGGTGTCATCCTCAAAGAAAGACACGGAGCTATGGCTTACATCTCTGTCTATGTCAGAAATGAGGATGAGGAATAGAATGGGAGCGAGTACTGTGCCTTGTGGAGCAGAGCATTTTACCGTGGCTGCCTGGGGCTTTACTCTGTTTACTATTACTCTTTGTGTTAAATTTGTCAGGAAGTTGTAGATCTATCTATCAATTTTTTCCCGTTATTCCTTTATCCCACATTTTGTGTGCTATTACACCATGGTCACACTTGTCGAAAGCTTTTGCAAAGTCTGTGTATACTACATCTGTATTTTGTTTATCTTCTTCAGCATCCAGGACCTTGTCATAATGGCCCAGTAGCTGGGACAGACAGGAGCAGCCTGCTCTAAACCCATGTTGCCCTGGGTTGTGTAATTGATGGGAATCTAGGTGGTTGGCTATCTTGCTTCTTAGAACCCTCTCAAAGATTTTTATGATATGGGATGTTAGTGCTATTGGTCTGTAGTTATTTGCAATTGCTTTACTGCCACCTTTGTGGAGTGGGGCTATGTCTGTTGTTTTTAGTGTGTGTGGGATGACCCCTGTGTCCATGCTCCCTCTCCATAAAATGCAGAAGGCACGTGATAGGGGCTTCTTGCAATTCTTGATGAACACAGAGTTCTACGAGTCTGGGCCTGGGGCAGAGTGCATGGGCATGTCATTAACCCTTTGACTATTTCAGTCGTACATATACGTCTTACGAGTCACCGTGTTTGACGTATATATACTCATAAATTCTAGCTGCTTCAAATCAAGCAGGAGAAAGCTGGTAGGCCCACATGTAAGAGAATGGGTCTGTGTAGTCAGTGTACACCATATAAAAAAATCCTGCAGCACGCAGTGCATAATGAGAAAAAAACTCCGACTGTTTTTTAATTAAAATGCCGACTTTGTGGTCTATTTTCGTATAGTATTTATGGTTGTATTCTTGTTTTCTTGGTCTCATTTGATAGAGGGTGCGGCTGGTAAGAAAAGATTAGAGGTGATATTTGATGAGCATCGCCCTCACTTTGTTTTCGCCAGTACACAAACATGTCTGTCTGTCTATTTGTCTGTCTGTCAAGCTCCCTGTCTATCTGTCTGTCTGTCTAGCTCTCTGTCTCAGAGAGAGCCACAAGACTGCGTCATCACCGTTACTCACATCTTCAAGCAGAATATAGCACTTTGTCTGGATTTTTTGGGTTATCCTAGGTAATTTACACTGTATACTTGTATTTATGTGTACCTGTGAGACAGAGATAGACAGAAAGATAGAGACAGAGTGAAAGAGATAGAGACAGATAGACAGAGGTAGACAGAGACAGAGATAGACAGACAGTGATAGACAGATAGACAGAGGAAGACAGAGATAGACAGACCCTAAACTTAGGGTTAACATCACTTTCCTCTTAAAAGACGAGTGTTAATATGACATTACATCAGTGAATCTTTGGTGTTTGCTGCACTGTTGCTGTAGCTGGCGCTCAATTTAACTGGCGCTCCCACAAGGTACTAAGTGGTCCCAGATTTTTTTAATACTGCACACACTGAGTGTTAGGACCCATTCTATGCTGACAAGGCATCTCAGGCCAATCGTGCCATATTTGATGGCAGGAAAAATAAAACATATATATGCGTTTGGGGCGCTACGCGTAAGAACGTATATATACGTTTGGACTGTTTAAGGGTTAAATAACTGTAAAATAGCATTTTTATATACGGAAAAATAACTGGAAAGCTCATTCCATGATCTTACTCGGAGACAGCACCAAAATATCTGTGCTGGGGCTGGCTCTCTGGTTGGAAGGGAAAAGCTCAGAGACTTGTTTTGAAGAAGTTATTATTACTATTTTTATTTGGGAGGGTTTGGGGAATTTTGGGGGCTGAAACCCCAGGTTTTCCTTAGCGCCATAACTTATCTTTTGCTACATTTAAATGTTGTTATGTTACAGGTTTATCATGCCAGAAATCATCTCATGTATCTCCGGATCATTTTTATTTGCAAGTGCGTACATATCAAGCCCTGGACCACACTGTCATCCGCAAGACTGAAGACCTAGTCAAGGTTAGTTAATGGAATGCAGGCCCCTGAGTTTAGTGCAGAGTTATTAAATATAATTTTTGAAGGCTGGCAAGTTTTTTAAGCTTTATAGAAAAGAGGGCAACTAATTTTGTAGGGGAAAGTGAAAAGAAGGTTTTAGAGTAATTAAGGTTAGATACAAAAATATAGTAAGGGTTGGGGAGAGCTCAGTGATTTTAACATTTAAAAAAAATTTCAAAAAATCACTATTTTAAATTTTCTGCCATTATTACCAAAATTTTTCCAAAATATTGTAAGAGAAACTAACTATTTCACCAGTTTGCTGGGTATCTTGGGTTTTTTTTACCAACATTACAGATGTAATCACATTTAATCCAACCCAAATCCATAGTCCTTTTGTCCCTATTACAGGAAACCCTCTGTTTCCCCGACTTTGGAAAAAACAGAAAACAAAATCTGCTGGGGTTTGTAGTTTTAGAAATGATGGGCGAAATTCTTTTGGGTTTTATAATTTTTTAAATTTTTATTACAGTCTTTTCCCCTTTTCCCCTCACAGTTGTCAAATTTCTGGCCCGTCTGCTCCAACCAATTAAATCTATTAAAACCCCTTAAAATGGGCCAAACTAGATCTACATTCACTCACCCAAAGCTCTGAATAATTTTTAAAAAAAAAAAAAAAAGGGTTTTTTTATTTTAAAATTTAAAAGGGGCAATTTTTTTGTGGTTTTAAGACCAAAAAAAAAAAAATTTTGGACCAGTTTCTTACTGAATATAAGACTGGTTTAAGTTTTGGGGGTGGATGCCACCCTGATGGCATTAAGGATCTGCCCCCTTTTTTGAAGTGTTCCATTTACCTTTTTTTCCCCCGTTTTTATATTTTTAAAATTTTTTTGGGGTTTTTGGAAATTTTCAATTTTTAGTATTCTTGTGATTTATAGCCAATCTTTGTTCTGACACAAATTAATTTGTGAAAATTTCCTCAAAAATTGTTCCCCAAAACACGACAGTTCAACCCTTTACAAACCCCTTTTTTGGGCATTTAAATATTTTTCAAGGAAAAATACCAAATTTTTTGTATCCCAGGAATGTTTTAGGGCATGCTGGGAAATTATATGAAACTACTTGAAGCATCGGTTAAGAAAATGTCACTAAACTGTTGACAGTGTAAACAATGACAAAAAGGGTCGGCACGCTGCGGGAAACCCCCGGGTTTATTTGTTTTCCCCCATTACCCCATTTAAAAATCTGTTTTGTCTTCCCGTTTTAGCTGGGGTCCCATCCCCTATTTTTTCTGCCTGTGTCCCAGTCTTTCCCTCTGTCCCGTTGTCCCTTTCCCTTTCCCGTCACCTTTTGCAGTCTGTCCCTTTCCTGTCCCGCCTGTTTTTGTGTCGTCTTTCTTTCTGTCTGTGGTTTTTTCTTTTTTGTCTGCCGTGTGTTTGCCCTTTTTGCTGCCCCTGGGTCGTCTTTCTTTTCGCCTGTAATTTTCCCGTCCTTTCCCTTTTGCCCCCGGGTTTTCCCGTCTTTTTTGTCTGCCTGTTTTCTGCCCTTTTTGTCTGCCTGTGTGTCTTTTTTTCCGTTTTTCCTTTTGTGGGCTCTGTCTTTCTTTTTGCTTGTGTTCTTTCTTTCTTCGCCTGAGTGTCCGTCTTTTTTGTCTGCCGTGTGTGTCTTTCCCCTTTTTGTCCCCCCCTGTGAGTTTGTCTTTTCGCCCGTGTGGTTGTCCCTTTTTTTTAGGGTTTTTGCCTGTTTCCAGGGTTTTCCCCCTTTTCTGTCTGCCCGTGCATTCCCGTTTTCCCTTTCCCGTTTCCCTGCCTTTTTTGTCTGTTGTCTTTTTTTTGCTGCCTGTGTGCCTGCCCTTTTTGTCGCCTGTTGGGGTCTTTATTCCCGTCGCCGTTTGCCCCGTTTTTCCCGCTGCCAGGTGTTTTCTTTTTGTCTGCCTTTGTGTCCCGTCTTTCTGTCTGGTGGTGTCTGCCTTTCTGGGGTTTCGTGAATTTTCTTTCTTTCCTTGCCTTTTTCCCTTTTTTTTTCCTTTTTCTTTTTGTCTGCCTGTGTGTGCCCGTCTTTCCCGTCTGTTTGTGGGGGCCCCCCCCCGTCCTCTGCCTTTTGTTGGGGTCCCGCTTTTTTTCCTTTCCCTGGGTGTTGGTTTTGTCGCCTTTTTGTTTTCCTGTCTGCCTGTGTTGTGTTGTCTGCCGGGGTGTGGCTGCCTTTTTGCTGCCTTTTGTTTCGTCTTTCGTCCCGCCTGTGTGTTTGTTTTTTCGTTTTCCCGTGTGTGTGTGTCTTCTGTTTTTCCTGTGTGTGTCGGGCTTTCTGGTCTTTTCCTGTGTTGTGCCCGTCCCCTTTTTGTTCCCGCCTGTGTGTGGTTCCTTGTTCCCTTTTCTGTCGCCTGTGTTGTTCTGCCCCTTTTTGGGCTGCCCCCGGTTTTCTGTCTTTCGTCGCCCTGTGTGGGCTGTCCCTTTTTGCTGCCTTTTGGGGTTTTGGGGTTTTTTTGTTTGCCTTGTTGTTGCTTTTTGTTTGCCCTTTTGGGTCTGTCTTTTTTTCTGTGTGGTTGTCTTTTTTGGGCTGCCTTTTGGGGTTTTCTGTCTTTTTTTGTTTTGCCTGGGGGTTGTCCTTTCTGTTTTCCTGTGTGTCGTCTTTTTTGTCTGCCCTGGGTGTGGTTCCCTTTTTGTCTGCCCGTTGTGGTTTTGCTTTCCGTTTGCCTGTGGTGTGTCTGTCTTTCTGTCTGCCTTTTGTGTGTTGTTTTTTTCTGTCTGCCTGTGTGTGGCTTTCCCGTCTGCCTGTTTTTTTTCTGTCTTTTTGTTTGCCTGTGTGTGTCTTTTTCTGTTTTCCTGTGTGTGTCTGTCTTTTTTAGTCTGCCTGTGTGTGGCGTCTTCTGTCGCCTGTGTGTTCTGTCTTTTTTGTTTTTCCCGTGTGGTTCCCGGGCTTTCTGTCTGCCTGTGGGGTTTCTGTCCTTTTTTGGGCGCCGTGTGTTCTTCCCCCCCCTTTTCCCCTTTTTGTGTCTGTCTTTCTGTTGGGCCGTGTGTGTCTGTCTTTCTGTCTGCCTGTGGGGTTTTCTTTCCCTGTCTGCCTGTGTGTGGGCTGTCTTTCGTCTGCCTGTGTGGGGGTTCTTTCTGTCCCGCCCGTTGGTCTGTCCCTTTTTTTTTGCCTGTGTGGTTTTGTTTTCTGTCTGCCTTTTTGTGCGTCTTTCTGTCTGCCCGTTTGTTCTGTCCCTTTTTGGGTTTCCTGTGTGTTCGTCTTTCCCGTCTCCTTTTTGGGGGTGGGGGTTTTTCGTCTTTCGTCTGCCTGTTGGGGGGCTTCGTCCCTTTTTTCTGCCTGTTTTGGGGTGTTTGTCCTTTTTTGTCTCCCCGTGTGTGGTGTTTTCTGTTCCCGTTTATTTTCCTTTTTTGTGTGTTTTTTCTTTCTGTCTCCTTTTTCGTTTTCTGTCTGCCTGTGTGTGGCCCGCTGCCCGTTGGCCCGTGGTTTTGGGGTTTTTGCCCTTTTGTGTGGTGTCCCTTTTTTTTGCCTTTGGGGGGGGTTGTCTTTCTGTCTGGGCCCGGGGTGTCCTTTTCCTTCCTTTCTCCTTTTTGTGTGTTCCCGTCCTTTTTTGTCTGCCTGTGTGGGGGGCTGTCTGACCTTTTTCTTTTTCCCGTTGTTTGTGGGTTTCTTTTTTTTGCCTGTGTGTGGGGCTGGCCCTTTTTCTTTTTTCCGGCCTGTGTTGTCTGTCTTTTTTTCTTTTTTGTGGGGGGGTTGGGGGGGGCTGCTTTTTGTCTGCCCGTGTGTTTCTGTTTTTTCCCGTCTGCCCCCTTTGGGGGGGGTCCCGTCTTTCTGTCCCGCCTGTGGGTTTTTTGGCCTTTGGGCTGCCTGTGGTGGGGGTCTGTCTTTTTGTTTGGGCCCGTTTTGTCGTCTTTCTTCTACCTGTTGTTCTGTCTTTCTGTCGCCCGTTTTGTGGCTGTCTGCTGTCTGCCCGTGTGGGGGTGTCTTTTTTGTCTTCCTGTGTGTGTGTGTCTTTTTGTTTTTTCCCGTGTTGGTGCTTTCTGTCTGCCTGCAGTGTCCCCCCCTGCCTGGTGTCCTTTCTCCTGTGGGTGTGTCTGCCCCGTGGGTGGCTGTCTTTCTGTCTGCCTGTGTGTGGGGGTCTTTCTGTCGCCTTTTTGTTCTTCTTTCTTTTCTGCCTGTGTGGGGTCTGTCCCTTTTTGTCCGCCTTTTTGTGGAGCTTGTTCCTTTTATCTGTTTTTGGCCCCTTTTGTTCTGTTTTCTGTTGCCTGGTTTGTCTGTCTTTCTGTCTGCCTTTTGTGTGTCTTCTTTTTTTTTCTGCCCCGGTGTTTTCCCGTCTTTCGGCTGCCTGTGTTTGTCTGGGCTTTCTGTCCCGTCAGTGTGTGTCTGTCTTTTTGTCTGCCCGTGTGTGCTGTCTTCCGGTTTTGCCTGTTGTGTCTGTCTTTTTGTCTGCCCTGGGGTGTGGGGCCCCGTCTTTTTGTCTGCTTGTTTTGGGGTCTGCTTTCGTCCCCCTGTGTTGTCTTTCTTTTCTGCCTGTGTTTGGGCCTGTTCCTTTTTCCTTTTTTTTTTCCCCCTTTTTTTCTGTCTTTCTGTCTGCCTGGGGTGTGGGTGTCGGCTGTCTGACTGGTGTTTTCTTTTTGTTTCCCCGTGGGGTGTGTTGTCTTCCTTTCTGCCCGTGTGTTTTCTGTCTTTCTGTCTGCCTGTGTGTGGGTGTTTTGTCTTTTGCCTGTTTTGTATCTGTCTTTCTGTTTCCTGTGTGTGTCTTTTCTTTTCTGTCGCCTGTTGTGTCTGGGCCTTTTTTGTCTGCCTTGTGTGTCTTCTTTTTGTCTGCCTGGTTTTGGGCTGTCTTTCTGCTGCCTGTGTGGCTCTTTTTGTTCCTGTGTGTGTCGTCTTTACTGTCAGTGTGTGTTTTTTCTGTTCCCCTTTTCCCGTCCTTTGGGTTCCTGTGTGTGGGTTTTCTTTCTTTTGCCTGTGTTTCTTCTTTTTCTGTCTGCCTTGTGGGCTGTCTTTCTGTCTCCTTTGTGTTCCCGGGCTTTCTGTTTGCCCTTTTTGTTCTGTTTTTTCTTCTCTGTGTTGTCGTCTTTCTGTCTGCCTGTTTTGGTGTCTTCTTTCTTTTGGTTTTTCCTTTGTGTGTTGTCCCCCTTTCTGTCTGCCTGTGTGGTCCGTTTTTTTTTCAGCCTGTGTGTGTCTGTCTTTCTGTTTTGCCGTGTGTGTCCCGTCTTTTTGTCTGCCCTTTTTTTGTCTTCCTTTTTTGTCTGCCTTGGGGTGTCCCTTTTTTCTGTCAGTGTGTGAGTCTTTCTGTCTGCCCGTGTGGGTCTTCTTTCTGGGCTGCCTGTGGTTCTGTCTTTCGGTTTCCCTGTTTTGGGGTGTCCCGTTTTTTTTATTTTCCACCTGGTTTTGTTTTCTGTCTTTCTGTCTGGGCCCTTTTGTGGCTGACGTCGTCTGCCTGTGTGTATCTGTCTTTTTGTTTGCCTTTGTGGTCCCCTTTTTTCGTCGGGCCCGGGTTTTTCCGCTTTCGTCTGCCTGTGTGTGTCCCGTCTTCTGTTCCCGTTGTGTGGCTGTCTTTCTTCTGCCCTTTTGTTTGTTCCTTTTTTTCTCCCCGGTGGGGTTTTGTTTTTTCTGTCCCGCGTGTTGTCGTCTTTTTGTCTGCCCCGGGGTTTTTCCGTTTGTCCCGTTTTTCTGCCCCGTGTGGGGGCTGTCTTTCCCGTCTGCCCCGGTGTGGGCCCGTTTTTGTCTCCTTTTTGGGGTTTTTTCTTTCGTCGCCGTGTGTTTTTCCTGCTTTCTGTCTGCCTTGTGTGGCTGTCCATTCCCTTCCCCGCCTGTGTTGGCTGCTGTCTGTCTGGGCCCGTGTGTTCTGTCTTTCTGTTTGCCTGTGGGTGTCTTTTCTTCTGTCGCCGTGTGTGGCTGTCTTTCTGTCCCGCCTGGGGTGTTGTCTTTCTTTTGCCGTGTGTGGTTCCGTCTTTTTTCTGCCTGGTGGTGTTGTCTTTCTGTCTTTTTTGTGTGTGGGCTGCTTTTTGTCTGCCTGTGTGTTCCCGTCCCTTTTTTCTGCCTGGTGGTCTGTTTTCTGCCTGGGGTTGGGGCCCTTTTTTCTGTCTTCCTGGTGGGCTGTCTTTCCCGTCTGCCTTTTGGTGGGTTCCCCTTTTTTTGGGCTGCCTGGTGTTCCCGTCTTTCTGTCCGCCCGTTTTGTGGCTGTTCCCTTTTTGTTTGCCTGTGTGGGGGGGGGGCTGGTTCTTTTTGTCTGGGCCCTTTTGTGGGTGTCTGTCCCGTCGCCTGTGTGTATCTGTCCTTTCTTTTGCCTGTTTTTTGGGCCTTTTTTTCGTCTGCCTGTGTGGGCTTTTTCTTTTCTGCCGTGTTTTCTGTCTTTCTGTTTGCCCTTTTGGGTGTGCTTTTTTCTGCCTGTTTTGTGTCTGTTTTTTCCCTTTCCTGGCCCGTGTGGGTTTTCTTCTTTCTTTCTGCCTGTGTGTTTCTGTCTTTCTGGCCTCTATAACGGTACTTGGGAGTTTGTTCCACTCATCCACAACTCTATTACCAAACCAGTACTTTCCTATATCCTTCCTGAATCTGAATTTTTCCAACTTAAAACCATTGCTGCAGTCCTGTCTAGGCTAGATATTTTCAGCACACTATTTACATCCCCTTTATTTATTCCTGTCTTCCATTTATAACACTCAATCATATCCCCCCTAATTCTACGTCTTTCTAGAGAGTGCAGTTTCAGGGCCCTTAGTCTATCCTCATAGGGAAGGTTTCTGATACATGGGATCAACTTTGTCATCCTCCTTTGTACATTTTCCAGAGAATTTATATCCATTCTGTAATACGGTGACCAAAACTGTGCAGCATAATCTAAATGAGGCCTAACCAAGGATGTATAGAGTTGAAGAACAACCTGAGGACTCCTATTATTTATGCTTCTTGATATGAAGCCAAGGATTCTATTAGCTTTATTGCGAACACTTATGCACTGTTGTCTTGGTTTCAGATTACTGCTAACCAGAACTCCTAAATCTTTTTCGCAATCCGTAATATTAAGATCTACATTATTTAGTTTATATGTGGCATGGTTATTGTCCTGTCCAACATTTAGAACTTTGCATTTGTCTATATTAAACTGCATCTGCCACTTCTCCGACCACTGCATCAGTCTATTCAAATCTTCCTGAGTGCTCGAATATCCTCGTCAGAATGAATTCGACGGCCTATTTTGGTGTCATCGGCAAACTTGCCGATGTCGCTCTTTATGCCCTCATCTATGTCGTTTATGTAGATTGTGAACAGCAGGGGGCCCAACACTGACCCCTGTGGAACACCGCTCGTGACGCTTCCCCACTCTGATTTCTCCCCATTTATGCAAACTCTCTGCTGCCTATTTGTCAACCATGCCTCTATCTAGGAAAAAATTTCTCCACCTATTCCATGTGCTTTAATTTTCCTCAATAGTCTCTGATGTGGGACCCTGTCAAAAGCCTTACTGAAGTCCATATACACAATATCATATTCATTACCATGATCTACCTCCTCAAATACCTTAGTGAAAAAAGTTAATAAATTCGTAAGGCAGGAACGCCCCTTTGTAAAACCATGCTGAGATTCGTTGATTAATTTATGCTTTTCAAGGTGGCTACGAACTGCCTCGGCAATTATTGATTCCATAAATTTACCCACTATGGAGGTTAGGCTTATGGTCTATAGTTCGAAGCTAAGGACCTGTCACCTGTTTTGAAAATAGGTATCACATTTGCCATTTTCCACTTATCTGGCACCATGCCAGTTTGTAGTGATATGTTGAAAAGATTAGCCAAAGGTGTGCTAAGCTCCTCTTTACATTCCTTTAGAACCCTTGCATACAGTTCATCAGGGCCTGGGGATTTGTTAGGTTTTAATTTATCTATTTGCCTAAGGACCATGTCACTTGTGACCCTAATCGTGCACAGTTTATTATCGTCCTGTTCTACATAATTTATCATTTCTGGAATATCGCTGGTATCCTCCTGTGTAAAAACTGAGAGGAAGTATGTGTATGTGTTAAAAATGTGTTAAAAATATGTTGTTAAAAACTTGTATTTGAAGGTTTGTTGTTTTTTTACTATTTT
>NC_069401.1:7942962-8157155 GCF_026875155.1 Cherax quadricarinatus
TTTTACTCAGGAAGATGCTAGCAAAATTCCAGAAATAATAAATTATGTAGAACAGGAGGATAATAAACTATGCACGATTAGGATAGTGACATGGTCCTCAGACAAATAAAGAAATTAAAACCTAACAAATCCCCAGGCCCTGATGAAGTGTTTGTAACGGTTTTAAAGGAATGTAAAGAGGAACTTAGCAAACCTTTGGCTAATCTTTTCAATATATCACTACAAACTGGCATAGTGCCAGACAAGTGGAAAATGGCAAATGTAATGCCTATTTACATGGCAGGTGACAGGTCCTTAGCTTCGAACTATAGAAAGGCACAAATTGATTAATGAATCTCAGCACGGTTTTACAAAGGGGCGTTCCTGTCTTACGAATTTTACTAGCTTTTTTTTACTAAGGTATTTGGCGAAGTAGGTCATGGCATTGAATATGATATTGTGTATATGGACTTCAGTAAGGCTTTCGATAGTGTTCCATATCAGAGGCTATTCAGGAAACATAAGGCACACGGAATAGGAGGAGAAATTTTTTCCTGGGTATAGGCATGGTTGACAAATAGGCAGCAGAGAGTTTGCACAAATGGGGAGAAATCAGAATGGGGGCATGTCACAAGCGGTGTTCCACAGGGGTCAATTTTGGGCTCCTTGTTGTTCACAATTGACATAAACGACATAGATGAGGGAATAAATAGCAACATAAGCAAATTTGCTGATGACACCAAAATAGGCCATCCAGTTCATTCTAATGAGTAAGTAAGTAAGTAAGTTTATTCAGGTATACACAAATACAGTTACATAGAATTATCATACATAGCAGCATATATGTAGAGAACTAGGATAACCCAAAAAAGTCAGAGTGACTTATTTCCATTGGGGACTTATATCTCGTGGGCTTATATCTTGGTAAGTACTAATCCTAATTTTTTTTTGTCTTATAACGTGTAGAATAATGCCCTCTTCATTAAAAAAAATTCAAAATATTCGGAGCGCTGGGCGAGTGAACGTAGATCTATGTTAGGACAGTTAAAAGGTTAAGTGGCAAGCTTTGATCATGAGGGTTAATAATGACAAGGTTCACATCTGATCAGAAGGGTTAACCCTTTGACTGGTCGCAACCCCAAATCCTGAAGTGTCTCTGGTGTTGAAAATTTTTTTGAAAACAAAAAAAAAAATTATTTTTTCTTATGAAATGATAGAGAATCTTTTCCCGATGGTAATGACACCAAAAGTACAAAATTTGATCCAAAACTTAGGGAATTATGCTCCTCCGAAGTTAGTGATCTTGGCGATATATAAGCATCGGCAATTTCGCCAACTTTGAGCCCTATTTTCGGCCAATTGCATTGTTCCAGCCAACCAAGCTCATAGCTATTTCTTTAGAATTCCATTTTTTTTATCAATTGAGTACAAGAAACAGCTCATATACCAATTTCAACTACCTAATAATGTGGTCAGAATTTGGCAATTTGGCCAATTTTCATGCAAATTAAGAAATATGCCAATTTCAAAATAGGGTCCAGAATAAACAGTGCAGACATTCTTGGCACTAAAATAACATATCCTCTGTTCATTAGTCACGTCTCCAGGCCCCTTTCATATTACTCTTGCTTTCTATTTTCATTTTTTATTCACACAAAAATAGAAGATTTACTGTTATGCAGACTACTGCATTATTGTAAAAATGGTTTAAATAATATCAGTGCACTAGTGAAAGAATATTAGGCTCCCCCAGTTGACGTGTATTGAACGTATGGTGTGATTTGCTTACTCTTGAACATTGGTAAAAATGAACATTTCCGCTACTTTGAGGTCAATTTCAAGGTCATTTTCTTCATGAAACTAATCAAAATCATATCTATTTCTGTAATATGTTTTCCATTCTATCAAATGAGACCAAGAAAACGAGAATACAACCATAAATACTATAGGAAAATACACCTCAAATTCAGCATTTTAATCCAAAAACACAGTTGGAGTTTTTTTTTCCTCTCATTATGCACTGCGTGCTGCAGGATTTTTTTTATACAGTGCACACTGACCACACAGACCCATTCTCTCACATGTGGGCCTACCAGCTTTCTCCTGCTTGATTTGAAGCCGCTAGAATTATTGAGTATATATACGTCCAAAACACTGACTTGTAAGACATATATATACAGCCGAAACAGTCAGAGGGTTAATAGTGACAAGGTACACAACTTTGACTATGAGAGTTAATAGTGACAAGGTACACAACTTTGATCAGAAGGGTTAATAGTGACACAGTACACAGCTTTGATTCCAAGGGTTATTACAGTATAGTATATTTCTCTGTTTCAGAGATGGATTGCTGTGAAGAGTCCCATAAACAGAAGAACTGTAAACATTAATGAGATCTTCCAGGAACCAAACATTTGCCTTCTGCCTGGGGAAGTGTATCCTGACACTGTGCACATCATATCCACAAAATTGCTTGGTGACAAGGAATTCCTCTCATTGTCATCAACTGAACCTTGCTGTGGGACTCATCTCTCCAATACTGGAGATATAGGCAATTTTGTCATCGTAAATGTTGTAAGTAGCTAAAGTCCATTTTAGCTTCTTACAGTATATTAAGAAGACTCACGAAATCGTAATGACACGATTGCAAACAAACCATACCCAGGCCGAGATTGAACCCGCAGTCAGAGAGTCTCAAAACTCCAGCCCGTTGCGTTAGCCACTAGACCAGCTAACGCGACGGGCTGGAGTTTTGAGACTCTCTGACCGCGGGTTCAATCCCGGCTGGGGTATGGTTAGTATATTAAGAAATTTGGTGAAAAGGTTTGTATTGTTTTACATGCATATAGCTCAGTAAAGTGGTATAAAATGATGAAAAATGGTAAGTACCGTATTTTGCGGCTTATTAGACACATTTTTTTCCATAATATGTCTCCAAAAATCACCCTGCACCCTATAAACTGAAGGTCAGTGACGGGAGCTATAAATTTGGGGTGTGGGGGTGGGCTGTAGCTCTCCCAGTTACGTCTGATGCCGAGTCATTGAAACTTAAAACAAATTTTATAAGCCACGAAATACGGTATATAAGTGTAGAATTTGATTTATAGTAAAAATTTTTTTCCAAACACATTTTGAGATGATAAATATCCACTTTACTACAGTATAGTGGACTTCGTTTTTCGTAATTAATCCGTTCCAGAGAGTGTGACTAATATCGAAATTGACAATATGCGAAACCATTTTCCCCATAAGAAATAATGTAAATACAATTAATCCGTTCCAGACACCCAGAAGTATTAAAACAATGAGACATGAAGAATAAAACATTAACAGCATAACAGTTACCCTTATTGGCGATTCTTCTTAGTGTATGGAAGACTGGAGGAGGGGAGAGGTTGGATTAACCCTTTCAGGGTCGACAGGCCCTCTCCCAGACTTGTTCTCAAGGTTGAAAAATATTCGAAAAAAAAAATTATTTTTTCTTATGAAAAGATAGAGTTTTTTCTAAACTTTATATGCTAAAAATTTTTTTTTGCCATCAATACTTACCAAGATATGGAGGCGTGAAGTTGACAGAAAGTGAACCGCATATGGCAACATCGCCGACTGCCGGTCACCCGGTAATCGTTTATTTTATTTTCTTCTACTTTTTTCTATTATTTTTTAAATTTGTTTTCTTTTCAAGTAACTTTTATGGCCTGTGAGACCAATATGAACACTATTTTGTAAATTTTACTCTTTCTATACTACACAATAATTGCACAAATACTGTTGTCATTATATTGTTTACAAAACTTGTTTACACAAACGAACAATGTAAAATGTTTATTACTATTTTTCTATATTTTGCATATACATATACAGTCACAGGACATGTTTCTAGAAGTTCTGCAGCCTGTGGAAGTCTTTGAAATATGGTGTCATGCACAGTGGTGTTTTACACTCCTCACACATAAAACGAGTGTCTCTGCATTGTTGTGGGCGTTTTTTGTATGTGCACAGACATAACACCTCTTCTGAGCCTTTTTCTTGAAAACAGTAGCAGGCAGTTTTATTAGGAAGTGATCACCATGCCTCAGACGAGAAGGTAGGTGTTGATAATTTAGTGGGCGGTTTTCTAATGCAGGTGTTGTTCCTTGGTACTTGAATACTATTTGTCTGATGACAGACAAACAAAATTTGCCATATGGTGGTTTGTTTCTGGTCCTCATCTTATACATTTGAGCATGGAAATGTCCAGAATATGAACACAATCAGCAAACTCAATCTGCATGTCACATTTGTCCACTGAATGCATATTGAGGGTGTAGTCCATCACAGCTGCAGGTTTTAGAATGGGTTCATTGGTCTCTCTATTCTGCCTGCCAGTGTTTGTCATTTCGTTAGGGTGAACTGATGACAGCAGTGTGACATCTCGTTTGTCATGCCACCGAAATGCTATGATGTCATTGCAGCAAATGCCTGCACCTCACCTCTACGAGTGCCAGCGTCAAACCTGGGCATATTCTTACGATTTCCATGCACTGTGCCACACACACATCTGTCATGTTCACTCGCAAAAAATCATTAAGTGAGGGGCTTGTGTACCAGTTATCAGTATGTAATATATGCCCCTTACCAAGATATGGTTCCATCATTTTTCTAACCACATCACCAGAGATGCCCAATAACTTCCTGGTATTTTTCAATGTATTGCTTCCAGTGTACACAATAATATACAATACAAGACCACTGTAGCAGTCACAAAGCACAAGCAACTTTATACCAAAGCATTTCCTCTTGCTTGGTATGTACTGCTTAAATAACAGTCTTCCTTTGAACAGAATCAAAGACTCATCAATAACAAGCTTCCTGAAGGGATAAAAATACATACATGTATTGAATTTCTGTTTCATATACACAAACACATTCCTAATCTTATATAACCTGTCGTTTCTGTCAGGCCTGGTTTTGTCTGAGAAGTGAAGCATACGTAACAGCAGCACAAATCGATTCACTCGCATTATATCACTGAAACCTGGGTTTGCAATCAGGCGGTCTGTTGACTAGTATGATTTGACACTGTGCTTATACACATGTGGCATAAGCATTATTGTGGCAAAGAAAAGATACATCTCAGCCACAGTTGTCTCCATTCACTGGTGTAGGCATGATTTTGGTGAAAGTATTGTGTTTGCCATGGTGTACTCGAAGTATCTGTTGCTTTCCGTGACAGTAATTTCCATCAGGGGTTTCGTCAAAGAATAACTTGAAACATTCTAGTTCAGTAACATTGTTCCCAAGTGTACAAGATGGCCATATTCCACTTTGACTTTCATCAAAGTGATGGGGATTGGGAACAAAATTGTCAGCTTCCTGCCAATCCCAGGTGCAGTCTGCTGGTGGGTACTGGATACTGACAGGTGGTTGTGGATGTGGAGGTTGTGGTTGTGGAGGTTGTGGTTGTGGAGGCTGGTTTGGTGGGTGGGTGGGGGATGGTGGCCTTCGTTGTAGTTCAGCTGAGGCAGCAGCGTGGGTGGCAGTATGGCCTGCTGCTGGTGCCTCACGGCTGGCACCACCACTACGACCACCAGATGCATGCACATTTTCCATCCCAATTGCAACACTATCATCTTCATTTTCACTATTTGTTCCTGTTGTACAGCAACGGGATGTACTCTGAAATGTACTCCTTTCCCTTGGAATAGCGTATGGCACACTACCAGAGCGCATATACTGTCATATATACTGACGCTTCACTGGAGAATATTCTACTTCAGTATCGCTACTGGAGCTGTTTTCAAGAGTTTGTAGTTCATGTTCACTATCACTATCATCACCATTGCTCACATCTGAGTCCTGGATATGGGAAAATACGAGTTTCCTCTTTCGTTCTGGTACAACTGAATGTGAACAAGACAGCCCAGTACCAGAGGTGGAAGGTTGAGGGTCATCTGGATTTTCTCACTATTACCGGTATTATGGTCATTAGCTTCAGTCACAACCTCATCAAAACCTTGAAACTCATCTTCACTGGCACTTCAATCTGTATTAGAACTGTCACTGGGGAACAAAAGTGTCCCAGTTCGCTGAGGAGTGAGGAATTTCTTACCACGAGGCATGGTGAACATGGTGTACTAAAATGGCGTTCCCACAATGCACCACTGGGTTCCCGAATTTTTTCCTACCACGCACACTGACCATGCAGACCCATTCTCTCACATCTAGGCCTACCAGCCTTTTCTCGCTTGATCTGAAGGCGCTAGAATTTATGCATACTAGTAAGTCAATAACCCTGGCACATAAGCTGTACTAGTACATTGGAAACCCTGAAAGGGTTAATTACAGGTTTGGAAGGAGAATCCCTTCCATAAAGACTTCAGGTCCCAAGTCCTTTTCCGGGGTTACTTCCCTTTTTTGTTTTTTAATGCCACTAGGACCAGCTTGAGAGTCACTGCACACCTGTGGCACTAAATACTTGTCCAGAGAGCTCTGTTTCTGGCATCTCTTTAAAATTTTCCTAAAATAGGACAAGACTTTGTCATTGTACATGTTGCCGACACGTCTTGCAACAGCTTTGTTAGGGTGATGTTTCTCCACAAATCTTTCCAACCTACTCCACATTGCACAAATCTCCTTAATTTCTGAAGAAGGCACCTTCTTCCATTTCTCTCCCTCCCCCTCTGAAGCAACATGCTGAGCTGCAATCTGTTGCTGTTCCAGCTGAAGCTTTTGCAGCTCTTCAGTGGTTAGCTCTTTGTTGTGGTTCTCCACCAACTCTTCCACATCCTCGACACTCACATCCAACCCCTTGGAATTCCCCAATGCCACAATAGTTTCCACAACTGCATAGGGTTCTCAGGGTCAGCCCCAAACTCTTCAAAATCCCTCTTCTGGACACAATCTGGCCACAATTTTCTCCAAGCAGAGTTCAAAGTCCTGGAAGTCACTCCCTCCCAAGCCTTACCTATAAGGCCTATGCAGTGGAGGATGCTGAAGTTATCTTTCCAAAACTCTCTTAGGGTCAGTTTAGTGTCTGAGGTCATATCAAAGCACCTTTGAAACATTGCTTTGGTGTAGAGTTTTTCAAAGTTTGAAATGATCTGCTGGTCCATGGGCTGGAAGAGAGGAGTGGTATTAGGGGGCAAGACCTTCACTGTGATGAAACCAAACTCCTCTACAATTAGGTCATCCAACTCTGGAGGATGAGCAGGTGCATTGTCCATCAGCAGGAGGCACTTGAGTTCCAATTTATTTTCCAGGAGGTATTTCTTCACACTGGGGCCAAACACTTCATTGAGCCAGTCCAGGAAAATGTCCCTCGTGACCCATGCCTTATTATTAACTTTCCAGAATGCACACAATTTACTCTTGACGATATTGTTTTTCTTGAACACTCTGGGATTTTCAGAGTGATACACTAGTAAAGGCTTCACTTTGAAATCCCCACTACCATTACTACAAAACATGAGAGTTAGCCTGTCTCTCATAGGCTTGTGTCCTGGCAGTGCCTTTTCCTCCTGAGTAATGCAGGTCCTCCTTGGCATTTTCTTCCAAAAGGGGCCTGTTTCGTCACAATTGAACACTTGTTGGGGTTTAAATTGTTCAGTCTGTATGTACCCCTTGAATTCACTTATGAATTTTTCAGTCACATTTTTGTCAGAACTTGTAGCCTTGTCATGCCTTATCACGCTGTGTATGGCACTACGTTTCTTAAATCTCTCAAACCAGCCTTTGCTGGCCTTAAATTCACAAATATCACCACTCGTTGCAGCCATTTTCTTTATGAGATCGTCATGCAACTGCCTTGCCTTTTCACAAATAGTAATTGACTGCATAAACCTATCTCCTGCTAATTGTTTCTCAGTGATCTACACCAACAGTAACTTCTCAACATCTTCGAGTACTTGTGATCTCATTTTTTGTGAGCATATTTACCCCCTTTGCAACAGCAGCTTCTTTGATTTCCTTTTTCTTGGCCACAATTGAAGCGATGGTTGTATGGGGTTTCTTATACATACTGACCAGCTGTGCCACACATACGCCACTTTCATATTGTTCAATGATGTTTTTCTTGAATTCTATTGTATTTCTCACTGTGTTTACCAAAGGCTTTCTTTGGAGCCATGGTGGCTTATTTAGCAGTTGCAAGCACTAAAATGAATGGAATATTATGAAATGAATACAGTGGATCCTCGACCAGTGATGGCATCGATTAACGATAAATCTGACTAGCGATACATTTTATCGCAAAAATTTTGCCTCGATTAGCGCTAAAAAACTCGACCAACACTATTCCTTCCGTCTGAGACGCGTCCACTTCTGGCCAGTGTTTACAAGCCAGCCAGCCACCGCGGTCGCTTCCAAGCATACAATAGGAACATTTCATATTATCACAGCCTTTTTAGTGATTGCACCTGCAAAATAAGTCACCATGGGCCCCAAGAAAGCTTCTAGTGCCAACCCTACAGCAAAAAGGGTGAGAATTACTATGGATATGAAGAAAGAGATCATTGCTAAGTATGAAAGTGGAGTGCATGTCTCCGAGCTGGCCAGGCTGTACACAAAACCCCAATCAACCATCGCTACTATTGTGGCCAAGAAAACGGCAATCAAAGAAGCTGTTCTTGCCAAAGGTGCAACTGTGTTTTCGAAACTGAGATCGCAAGTGATAGAAGATGTTGAGAGACTGTTATTGGTATGGATAAACAAAAAACAGATAGCAGGAGATAGCATCTCTCAAGCGATCATATGTGAAAAGGCTAGGAAGTTGCATGACGATTTAATTAGAAAAAAGCCAGCAACTAGTGGTGATGTGAGTGAATTTAAGGCCAGCAAAGGTTGGTTTGAGAGATTTAAGAATCGTAGTGGCATACATAGTGTGATAAGGCATGGTGAGGCTGCCAGTTTGGACCAAAAAGCAGCTGAAAAATATGTGCAGGAATTCAAGGAGTACATAGACAGTGAAGGACTGAAACCTGAACAAGTGTTTAATGGTGACACTGACAATGTTGTGAAACACGTTAGGAATGTCATAAAGGAACGGGAGGTACAGGCCTCTATGGGCAGATATGTTGTGCGACAGAGGTCCAGTGACTCTCAAGCTGGTCCTAGTGGCATTAAAAGAAGGGAAGTAACCCCGAAAAAGGACTTGCCACCTCAAGTCCTAATGGAAGGGGATTCCCCTTCTAAACACTAAGACCATCAACACACTCCCCTCTTCCCATCCCATCAATCATCACCAGATCTTCAATAAAGGTAAGTGTCATGTAACTGTGCATGTCTTCTTCAGTTTGTGTGTATTAAAATTAATATTTCATGTGTTAAAATTTTTTTTTTTCAATACTTTTGGGTGTCTTGCACGGATTAATTTGATTTCCATTATTTCTTATGGGGAAAATTAACTTGACTAACGATTATTTTGACTAACGATGAGCTCTCAGGAACGGATTAATAGCGTTAGTCGAGGGTCCACTGTATTATGTATGAACATGTGAGGTGATGGTCACTCGCTGATAAACAATGGCACACTGGCTGGGAATGGAGTGTGAGGCTGCTCAGGACCATGTGTACGCGTCCGGGACGAACGACTATTTGCGAGTCAGATGACGATTCGCAAGTCAATGTTTTGACAAAAAAAGATGTTATGATTTTCGAAAATTACGACTTTCGATGCTTACGAAAAATAAGGGTCCACTGTACATACTGTATTTTATTGGTATTATTTTTTCTCTTTATTTTTTATTAAAATATCGGATATTTCCCACCCTACTTTGGTGGGGTGTCTTGTCAGAGATGCGCTTACACTACAGTTATAAAATTGCAACATTAACACCCCCTCCTTCAGAATGTAGGCACTGTACTTCCCATCTCCAGGACTCAAGTCTGGCCTGCTGGTTTCCCTGAATCCCTTCATAAATATTACCCTGCTCACACTCCAACAACACGTCAAGTCCTAAAAACCATTTGTCTCCATTCGCTCCTATCTAATATGCTCACGCATGCTTGCTGGAAGTCTAAGCCCCTCTCACACAAAACCTCCTTTACCCCCTCCCTCCAACCTTTTTTAGGCTGACCTCTACCCTGCCTTCCCTCCACTACAGAATTATACACTCTCGAAGTCATTCTATTTTCTTCCATCATCTCTACATGTCCGAACCACCTCAACAACCCCTCTTCAGCCCTCTGGATAATAGTTTTGGTAATCCTGCACCTCCTCTTAATTTCCAATCTACGAATTCTCTGCATTACAGATGCTACCCTACTTACGAACATTCGAGTTACGAACATTTGGACATACGAACAGACTGCCATGTTAGTTTATTGTACCAATTAAAAAGATAAGAAGATTTTTATTACAGTATTTATTAATAAAATATGCTTTAGTATTAAGTTTTCAACGAACAATGGCGCAGAGAGGGAACAATAATAATACTGATAATAGTATTAAAAACATTAATAATAATCGTAACAATAGAAAAGTGGCAAAATAATGACTTACGAACAATTCAAGATACGAACAGCCTTCTGGAACGTAACTTGTTCATAAGTTGGGGGCGTCTGTATATTCACACCACACATTGCCCTCAGACATGACATCTTGTCACAACATTCACCACCCATGCTTCACACCCATATAAGAGCATTGGTATAACTATTTTTTTTTTTTTCAACAAGTCGGCCGTCTCCCACCGAGGCAGGGTGACCCAACAAGAAAGAAAATCCCCAAAAAGAAAATACTTTCATCATCATTCAACACTTTCACCTCACTCACACATAATCACTGTTTTTGCAGAGGTGCTCAGAACACAACAGTTTAGAAGCATATACGTATAAAGATACACAACATATCCCTCCAAACTGCTAATATCCCAAAACCCCTCCTTTAGAGTGCAGGCATTGTACTTCCCATTTCCAAGACTCAAGTCCGGCTATATAAAAATAACCGGTTTCCCTGAATCCCTTCACTAAATATTACCCTGCTCACACTCCAACAGATCATCAGGTCCCAAATACCATTCATCTCCATTCACTCCTATCGAACACGCTCATGCACGCCTGCTGGAAGTCCAAGCCCCTCGCCCACAAAACCTCCCTTACCCCTTCCTTCCAACCTTTTTGAGGACAACCCCTACCCCGCCTTCCTTCTCCTACAGATTTAAATGCTCTCCATGTCATTCTACTTTGATCCATTCTCTCTAAATGACCAAACCACCTCAACAACCCCTCTTATAACTATACTCTCATACATTCCCCTCTTTGCTTCCATGGATAAAGTTCTTTGTCTCCAGACTCCTCAATGCACCACCCACCTTTTTTCCCTCATCAATTCTGTGATTCACCTCATCTTTCGTAGACCCATCTGCTGACACGTCCACTCCTAAATATCTGAATACATTCACCTCCATACTCTCTCCCTCCAATCTGATATCCAATCTTTCATTACCTAATTTTTTTATCCTCATCACCTTTCATATACATACTAAATATAATATATACCAGGTGATTTATATCCAGATCTCTTGTGCTATGCATGTTTCATTACCGGTGAGCACCAATATTAGGATAAATTTTATAAATATATTTTTGTATTGATAATATTCATTTCACCAGAATACGGCTGGGATTGGCAATACCCGTATTCGTTGTGTGTGTGGTGAAACAGCAACAGAAGCAGAAGCAAATGCTTTGACAGTTCTTCAACAGTTAGAAGAATGGCAAGTGCTAATCCTAAAGGAAATTAATACTGGTATTAAAGAGAGGTAACTAATGCATGGACTTACTTTGGTATAAAAATCCCTAAATGTTGAGATTCCTTGTTATATGACTACCTGACTTTTAGGATATTTTCATTGCAAACCTTGATCTCTTGATATTTATAGTGGAATCTCGGTACTCAAACTTAATTTGTTCCAACCAGTTTTCTTTTTTGTTGGCTGTTATTATTAACCTTCTCAAGCCCAATGGTGTTTATACAGATAATATGAAAAAAAAAAAACACCTAAAAATGTGAAGAAACATGAAATAGTTTACAGATTGTAATAAAGTTGGTAGAATTACCGACAATATGTAAAGGAAAAGGACACAAGTGCAACTAATGTGACATTTATTGTGGCAACGTTTCGCTCTCCAGGAGCTTTATCAAGCCATTACAAACAATACACGGACACAGAGGGCATATAAAGGCTCAGAGTGAGGTTCAATACTAGTGAAGTACCATTTCGATGTTCACTAGTGGTAGTGGTAGTAGTAGTAGTGGTAGTGATAAAAGTAATACAATATGGTAGAGCAATTAATTCGTACATGAGTAAAAGGATATAAAAGCTATTACTTGGGTAACATAAAAATAGGTTGGACAAATATAGACTGGAAAGAGGCAGCTTGTTTCAGTGTTCACTCTCTGTAATGTGCTTTGTGTAGTATAACAGGAGAGACTATGTGATGGCAGGGTTTACTGTTTTCAGGAGGATTCTTGCTAAGACTTCGGAGATGGTGAAGCTGCCGTTGTTTTGTTTAATTGTATTTGAAACAGCGATCAGTGCTGATTCGAGGCACTTGCGTCTGCGGAAATTAGTTTCTTTGATCACTAATTGGGCGTCTCTGAATTTCATGAGACGATTGGTGGAATTTCGGTGTTGTACACAGGCGTTCAAGTTATCGTTCCTACATGCGTAAATGTGTTCATTGAGGCGGGTGTCGAGGTTTCTTGCTGTTTCACCTGCGTAAATCTTGTCACAGCCTCCACAGGGTATAGTGTAAACTCCTGCATTGACTGGTTCGTGGTGCTTGGATTTTGTCCTGGTTAGATCCTTTATTGAAGTGCTAGAAGCGATGGCGACTCTGGTGTTAGCTTGTGAAAGTGCTTTTGAGACGTTCAGTGCAACCTGGCTGTTGGGAAGAATTATAACTTTGTTGGGAGTGGTGTTGATGCGTGGAGAATTAATGATCTGAAGAGCTCTTTTCTTGCAGTTTTTGATGAAAAAGGAAGGAAAATGTAACTCAGTGAATGTTTGGTGAATGTATGTACATTCCTCGTCAAGAAACTCAGGACTACAAATTCGGTATACTCTTAGGAAAAACCCGATGATGATGCCTCTTTTGGTCTTGGTATCTTGACTGGAATAGAAGTGCGTGAGATCATTTTTATTAGTGGGTTTCCGATAAACTTGAAATCTTAGGTTGTTGTCTACTTTGTGAATGAGGACGTCGAGGAAAGGTAGCTTGTCATTGGACTCTTCTTCTAGTGTAAACTGGATCACCGGTTCAACTGCGTTGAGCCTTGCCTGAAGATCCCGTACATCAAAACGTTTTGGAGTTATTACGAGGACATCGTCCACGTAACGTAACCAAGTGATGCTTGAAGGGATGATGTTGGCGAAGTGTTCGGACTCTAGGTGTTCCATGTATAAGTTGGCTAGGACGGCACTTATGGGGGACCCCATTCCCATGCGTAGGTTGTTTGTAGAGCTTGTTATTGAAAGAAAAACAGTTGAAATTAACACAGAGTTCAATCAAATCAACAAAATCTCCGGGAGGTAGAGGAAGATTAAGGTCCTGATTTACTTTACGTCGTAGAACCTCGATGGCTTTTGTGGTAGGTACTTTTGTGAAGAGGGAAGTCACATCCAAACTGCTTAGTTTCTTGTTACGGATGGAGAGGTTACGGATGCGGTTGAGAAGGTCGCCTGGGTGTTTAAGATGAGCGGGGCTGATGGTTCCCAGAAGGCAGGAAAGATGTTTGGCAAGAACTCCGGCTAGTTTGTGTGAAGCACTGCCTATTCCTGACGTGATAGGTCTGAGAGGAATATTGTGTTTATGGGTCTTGGGTAAACCATACATGTGTGCTGGTTTAGGGTTGCTTGGTAACAAGTACAGAAGTTTCTTCCCTTCTCTAGTGCATTTGAGTATTTGTCTGGTTTTGTATAGAAAATCTTTGGTGAGCGTCTCCCACTGTTGGGTAGTTGAAATACAGCCTCTCCTCACCTAATGACGGAGTTCCATTCGTAAGACAACATCATTAAATGAATTCATCATTAAGTGAGGAGCATACTATAATGGTACAAAGTTTGTGTCAACCATCTTTGATATTGTTTTAATGTCGCCTTTGCACCATTTATAACATTTTTGGTATACGTATTTTTAAATGTTTATACAGTAGTGTACTGTATACAGGAAGGCCCCGCTTTATGGCGTTTCACTTTACGGCGTTCCGCTAATACGGACGTTTCAAATTATGACCAAAACTCACTATACGGCTCCCCCCACCTGACTTTCTAATACGGTCACCGTGCCCCACCCTGTTTGTTTACATTCTCCATGAGCTCAGTAAGCACTAAGTCTCTCCAGTTTGTCTGGAAACTCCAAAATTTCAAATGTTTTTAAAAGTTATTTCATATTTTATATATACTCTGATAATTATACTTATGTATACCTGTACCTAAATAAACTTACATACTGTGCTGGCATGCAGGTACACATTAAAATTGGTAAGTGTCTTATGTCTCCAGACGTCATATTAATAATGATAATAATAATCATCGAGTCGTTTAAATGTCGTATATTACGTTAATATACACATTTTCATTAATCCATCCATGATATTTTTTTCAAAATTATATAATAAACACGATGCATAACATATAAATAAGATAAATACACCCCACAGTAGAATAAATAAACATAAATGTGAGATGTGGTAGCAGACGACTTGCACAAGTGACGCCATATTAGAAATGATAATAATAATAATAACAATACTCACCGAGTCTCATTAAATGTCGTATATTATGGTAATATACACAATTTCATTAATCCATCCATAATATTTTTTTCAAAATTATATAATAAACCGATGCAATAACATATAAATAAGATAAATACACCCCACAGTAGAATAAATAAACATAAATGTGAGATGTGGTAGCAGACGACTTGCACAAGTGACGCCATATTTGAAATGATAATAATAATAACAATACTCACCGAGTCTCATTAAATGTCGTATATTACGTTAATATACACATTTTCATTAATCCATCCATGATATTTTTTTTTCAAAATTATATAATAAACACGATACATAACATAAAAAGATGATAAATACACCCCACAATAGAATAAATAAACATAAATATAAGATATGGGAGCCACATAACTTGTACAAGTGATGGCAAGAATAACATTTTCTCTAATCTAACATAAGAGAAAATGTGTTACTGGGGGTAACTAGAAAATTATTCCTTTCGTATGTATGTAAGTAAGTTTATTCAGGTATACACAAATACAGTTACATAGATTATCATACATAACAACATACGTGTAGAGAACCTAGGATAACCAAAAAAGTCAGTGTGACTTATTTCTATTGCCTTCACTCAGAGCTTCCCATTTCTTCTCAAATGATGTTACATGAGAATGGGAGTGTTCTTCTTTATTAATTCTACCGTATCAATGTAGAGACAACCTGTACACAATGTAACTTGTACACAAACCAGACGTGTACACTTCGTTTGTTTACAAAACTTACGTTCGCCTGGTTTGTTTACATAACTCTGCGCCTGTCCCCTCTCATGTACTCATTCTTTCTCTCTCTCATTTATTCGTTTTATCTCATTTACTTGCTCCTGACCCTACATTAAGACTACAAATATTTTAAGGTAAGTAATGAGTGAACTGTATATACATTTTATCGCTCTGGGATGCTTAAATATCATAGAATAGTATGTGTGGGTGGGGTGGCCTGGTAAGGTAGCCTGGCTATTACCATACATACCACACTTGATTTCTTACAATAAATACTACTTGTCTCACCCTAGATTAGGACTATAAATATTTTAAGGTAAGTAATGAGTGCACTATGTGTGTATTGTACTTTTTTATTGTTTTTTGATGCCTGGTTCTATTGCTAACTTAATATATGTTAGTGTAAACTTGTTATCTAGTGTTTGTATGCATTTATAAGTGGAAAAAAAGGGTGTTCCACTTTACGGCGGTTTCCGCTTTATGGCGGTAGCCTGGAACCTAACCTGCCGTATAAGTGGGGCCCTCCTGTATTTAAATAAACAGAATAGAGGAAATCAGCTTTAATATGCATTATTTAGGTATGAATACTGGTCAGAGCCCATCATAAGTGCGAGGCATTGGTAAACGAGTATGTTGCTAAGTGAGGAGAGGCTGTAATTGATTGGGCGATTTCTTGTGCTCAATAGATGAAATGGAACACATACTAGTGAAATAGCTAAGAATTTAGTCCAATGGAACAATGTAATTGGCCGAAAATAGGACTCAAAGTGGGCAAAATTGACAATGCGTAAATATCGCCGACACAGCAAAATTTGCAGGAGCGTAATTTTGTCAATTTTTAATCAAATTCTGTACTTTTTGTTTTATTACCTTCAGAAAAAGATTCTCTACCATTTCATGAGAAAAAATAATAATTTTTTTTTTTTAAATTCTTGGAGCCTGGAGGGAATTTTCAGATTGGGGGTCCAGACCCTCAAAGGGTTAATAGTTTATTTAAAATTCATGAATAATCTGAAAGCTGCTACTGTTATTTACAATTTTTTTGTTCACATACTGGCAGTCTCCCACCAGGGTAGGGTGATCTAAAAAACACAAAACACTTTCACCATCACTTATCAGAATCAAAATAAAAACCAAAAGTTTATTTCTTTGCAAAGGTTACAATGTGTGTTTACATTTCATAATTTAATAAGTACAAAGAAAGCTACTATCATGCTGAGGCATTTTGGGTAGACTTAACCTAATACAACTCTCCTCACTTAATGATGGAGCTCCATTTCTAAGACCACATCAGTAAACAAATTCGTCACTAAGTGAGGAGCATACTATAAGGGTAGTGGGTGTGAGTCAACCATCTTCGATGTTGTTTTATTGTCATCTTTGCACCTTTTATAACATTTATGGTATATTTTTAAATGTTTATACAGTAGTGTACCGTATATTGCAATAAACAGAATGGAGGAAATCAGCTCTAATATACATTATTTAGTTATGCATGCAGGTCAGAGAGCCTGTCGTAAGTCAGAGTCATCGGTAAATGAGTACGTCGCTAAGTGAGGAGAGGCTGTACTTAAAGACTACCTAAGTCTAGACAAATTTCAGATATTCAGTATTTTACTCAATTATTAATATGAGGTAGTACAAATATACTTTTTTAGGGTTGTAATAATGATTTAATAGATAAGGGATAATAAAATATTTGGGAGAGTTGCTTCAAATTTGGTTAGAGATTAGCATAGTGTGGGTATGGTTATTATTGAAAGATGAGATGATTTTTAAGCATAGTCCTAAATTGATTTGTGGGCAGGGAACCTTTTGCTGGTTCGGGCAAAGAGTTCCAGAACTTCAGGCCCTTTATGTGCATTGAATTTTTGCATAGTGTGAGATGGACACGAGGGATGTCAAAAAGTTTTTTGTGCCTCGTGTTGTCTGTGTGCTCTGGTGTAGCTGTCTTGGAGAAGTTTGAGCGGAGGGTTTATATTGGAGTTAATGTTCTGTATACACCTACCATCCGACTTACGACCTACTCGACTTACGACCACTCGACTTATGACCGTGTTTTTTTATGCCAAATTTCTGGGAAATAAACAACTATTTGTGTTGTACACAGTGTTTATCCTAAACCTTACAGTATAAAATACAGTACTAACAACATAAAAAGTAAAGTAAAACATGAAATACCAAAATAAAACAATAAAATAAAGTCATTACAAAAATGTTTTGTTGATATTCAGTAGTAAAGTTCGACTTACGACCATTTCGACTTACGACTGGCTTCTCGGAGCCGAACTCGGTTGTAAGTTGGATGGTAGGTGTACATGTATATAGTAGGCACAATAACATGTGTTTATATTTTGTATATAAAGTTCAAGCTTTTGAAGAGTGGTGGGGTGTGTTGTCTGGCACCGCAGCTTTTTGTTGGGTTATTAAAGGTATAAGGTGATTGGCCTTGGTAGATCCCTAAGCACAAATATGATAAGTGAAGTAAGGGTATATTAGAGAGTGATATTTAATGCTCTTTTTCCAAAAAGCATGATTTACTCTATCACTATCTTACCAGAGGCAAGATAGTGACAGAAAACTGCCTCGTTTTGAACAAAATTCTCTGGCTAGTTTTCAATTTATGGGTGATGTGCTAAACAAAAGAAAATGAGTACTGTTAAAAAACTCAGGAATAATCATAGTTCTCCACCAGATACCCTCTAGTAAAAATGTTGCATAATCAAATTTCCATGAATTACCAAAGCTTATGAATTTAGGGGCTTGCCTGTATTTATGTTCTATTTTTTTTATAAAAAAACCTGTCAACAGTTTAAAAATAAAAGGCCCAGATAAAAAGTATCATCCATGTCTTGGATTTTTATGTTTTGAAGATTCTTGTTATAGAGTCAATAATTTTTCTTACTGTTGTGATGGTAATGCACTTGTGTTCATGGAGTGTAAAATCATCTGATATTTTTATTATAGTAATTAATTTTCAAATAGTACTGCACTTGTAATGATGGTAAATGGATTCCATTAAATGAAATAAAGCAAATGTTATGTATCTCAAAGTTTTTTGATGTCTTTAATAATTTTAAGTTATTTATAATACAATACTACATATCATTTTCAGTTTTTATTATAAAAATTTTTTCATCATTTATCATTTCAGATTATCCCAACTTGAACGGGACCTTCAAGCATGGTACACATCTAATAAAATTATTTTGATGCCATATCTTGTGCATGCCCAAATTATTGAATTTACAAACAATTCTGCAAGACTTTTGAGGAATGCACTAAGAGGAGATGCAAATAAGGAGGTTAGTGTTCCTTTGGAATTATATTTTATGTACTGTACAGTACAGAAAGTTAATATGTTTGTATGGTAAATTGGTTGAGTCCAAAGAAATGAAAATGTCAAAAATAGAAGCTCAGAAAATGTGTTTTTTCTTTTTCTGCCTCACCATTATTTCTGACTCTACCCTACTATCACTCGTCCTTCTGTCAGCCCCTTAACCTCAGTAATACTTTATACTATTACAAACCCCAGTGATTATTTCCTTAACCCTTTGACTGTTGCAAGCCCCTTTCTGAAACTGTCATTCTGTGTCGCAAAATTTTTCAAAAAAAAAAAAAAAAAAAAAAAAAATTCTTATGAAATGATAAGAGAATCTTTTCCCGATGGTAATGACACCAAAAGTACGAAATTTGGTCAAAAACTCACGGAATTACGCTCCCGCGAAGTTAGTGGTTCCATATACGCATCAGCGATTTCGCCGACTTTGAGCCCTGTTTTTGACCAATTCCGTTGTTCCAGTTGACCAAAGTCATAGCTATTTTTTTTAGAAATCCATTTTTTCTATCAGTTGAGTACAAGAAACCGCCCATTTACTGATTTGAACTACCCAATAAAGTGGTCAGAAATTGACATTTTGGCCAATTTTGCCCAAATTAAAAAAGATGCCAATTTCAAAATGGGGTCCAGAATAAATAATGTAGACATTCTTGGCACTAAAACAACATATTCTCTGTTCATTAGTCATGTCAATAGGCCCCTCTTATATTACTATTGCTTTCTATTTTGATTTTTTATTCATACAAAAAATACAAAATTTACTGTTATGCAGACTACTGCATTATTGTAAAAATGGTGTAAATAATATCAGTGCACTAGTGAAAGAATATTAGACTCCCCAGTTGATGTGTATTGGACGTGTGGTGTGATTTGCTTACTCCTGAACATTGGTAAAAATCGAACATTTCCACTACTTTGAGCTCAATTTCAAGGTCTTTTTCATTGTGAAAGTAATCAAAATCATCTCTATTTCTGTAATATGTTTTCCATTTTATCAAGTGAGACCATGAAAACGAGAATAAAACGATAAATACTATATGAAAATACACCTCAAAGTCGGCATTTTAATCCCAAAAAAACGGTCGGTTTTTTTTTTCTCATTATGCACTGCGTGCTGCAGGATTTTTTTTATGTGGTGCACACTGACCACACAGACCCATTCTCGCATATGTAGGCCTACCAGCTTTCTCCTGCTTGATTTGAAGCCGCTAGAATTTACGTGTATAAATACGTCCGAAACAGTGGCGCGTAAGACGTATATATACGACCGAAACAGTCAAAGGGTTAATGGCTTCTGTTTGCAGAGGTTTATGTAATTGGCACATCTCCTTTCATTTATTCTATTTGTAACACAGCTGTTTCCCACCAAAATAGGGTAACTCAAAGAAGGAAATGCATTCACCATCGCTCATTCTCAAGATGTCTTTGTAAAAGTACATAGATGTCACAATTCGTATGATGCTCTGAACTGCAACACCCTCACCCATTTTTCAGAATACATGCACTATACTTCCCACCTCCAGACCTCAAGTTTTGGAGGTAGAAAGTAGTTGAGCAATAAGCATGCTCCAGCAGCAAGTCAAATCCTAAAAACTAGTCTCGAATCAAACATGCTGACACATGCCTGCTCGATGCTCAGACCAGTATCACTTGAACCTCAACATCCTTCTAGCCCTTAATGGGATTTTCCTTGCATCTACTAATTTCATAGTTTCTACTTAGAAGTGATTGGGTTCCTACTTTACTTCTGGTAGCTCATTTGTGCTACTTTTTTATTAATAATTTGTATACTTTTAAAAACTTAATTCGAATTAGCTTTTCATAAATCTGTTTTTCAGCTTACCATTTTGTCATTATACCTCAAATGCTTAATTATTTTATTCTTTACATCTACATTTTTTTTTCAAGAAACTAACTGTATCCCACCTAAAATGGAGGAGTGTAGCAAATAATATTTTAGCAGAGATCACCCCAGGAGGCAGCTCAGATGAAAATTCACACGTGAGCTAATAAACCTCTGCACCAAATTCACCTTAAACCAGCAAGACTAGAAAATATGCTGGACCTCATCTTCACTAAGAATGACGATCTGATACGTAATATAACCATATCAAAGACAGTACACTCAGATCACAACATAATAGAGGTACAGACATGTATGCACAGGGCTTCTGACCAGTAAAATGTGAGCAGTCATGAGGATGTCTTCACAAAATTCAACTTCAATAACAAAAACATATAATGGGAACAAGTCAACCATGTCCTAAATGAAACAAGATAGGAGGATATCCTAAACAACACAGATCCAAAGATCCAAACCTTTGCCTAGAAAAATAAACTGTGGTTCCTGAGATCTGCTCAAGACACATTCCATTAAGAAAAAGAAAGAGAAGATGTAAACTAGAACGAGAGAGACGCTCCCTATACAGGCGAAGGCAAAAAGTCACAGAGCTGCTGAGAGGGGTCAGTATATCTGAAATACGAAGGGAGGCACTGGTCAGTGAAGTTGCAAATATCGAACTTAAGCTGAAGGAATCTTACAGGAGACAAGAATCGCAGGAAGAACTAAAAGTCATAAAGGAAATTGAAAAAACCCAAAATACTACTTCTCCTATGCCAAATCTAAGGTAAAAACAACATCCAGTATTGGGCCCCTGCTTAAGTGAGATGGGATATATACAGTTGGCAGCCAAGAAATGAGCGAGATATTAAAGTCCCAATACGACTCACTGTTCAGCGAGCTGCTACCCAGACTTAGGGTCGACAGTCCAAATGAATTCTTTATGTATGAGACCAAAAATTTGGTCATCTCAAAAATCTCAGATGTTATCCTAACACCACAAGACTTTGAAAATACAATAAATGACATGCCCATTCACTCTGCCTCACGCCCAGACTCGTGTAACTCCGTGTTCATCAAGAACTGCAAGAAGCCCCTGTCACGTGCCTTCAGCAGTCTATGGAGAGGAAACTTGGGCACAGGTCATCCCACACTCACTAAAACCAACAGACATAGCCCAACTCTACAAAGGTGGCAGTAAAGCAATTGCAAATAACTACAGACTGATAGCACTAACATCCCATATCATAAAAATCTTTGAAAGGGTTCTAAGAAGCAAGATCGCCAACCACCTAGATACCCATCAATTACACAACCCAGGGCAACACAGGCTTAGAGCAGGTTGCTCCTGCCTGTCCTAGCTACTGGACCACTATGACAAGGTCCTGGATGCTGTAGAGGATAAACAGAATACAGATCAGATATATTAATCAATCAGTCAATCAATCAAGTTTATTCTCTACAAGGATTACAATGCAGGGTTTACAGATTTTGGATATTGTGTGGTTTACATGTTTTAAAATACTAATTACAGAGGGGGCCACTAGGACACCTAGCATGGCTAGGCATTTTGGGCAGACTTAGATTAATTCTTAACTTTAAATTATTACAGATTATGGTATTAAGGCTAAGTGACTACATTATAGTTTATGAGTTTAGCAATGTGAATGCTTTTGTTTTGGCACAATACATAGTGTCTGTATTGGAGTATCATAGGCAAACTTATGACTAGTTAGGATTCATTATTTTAAGATTAAGATTTGTATTTCTGTGTTTATAGTCAATGGGTGAGTGAGTGTAAGTGTGAACCACCAGGTAGTTTTCATGTAGTTAGTTGACGAGGTGTATCAGGGAGATAAGATGTTTTCTAACTGTAGTTTTGAAAGTGATGAATGTGTCTGCAGTTCTAGAGTTTTCAGGAAGGGTGTTCCAGATTTTAGGCCCTTTGACACACATTGAATTTTTGTAAAGGTTTAGTCGGACATGGGGAATGTCATAAAGATGTTTGTGTCTGGTGTTATGCCTGTGGATCCTGTCACAACTATCAAGAAAGCATTTTAGGTCAAGGTTAATATTGGAATTTAAGGTCCTGTAGATATAGATTGCATAGTAGTAAGTGTGGATGTTCTGAACAGGGAGTAAGTTTAGATCTATGAAGAGTGGGGGGTGTGTTGCCAGGGATCAGATTTAGCGATTATTCTTACTGCGGCTTTTTGTTGGGTTATTATTGGCTTTAGGTGTGTTGCTGCAGTTGATCCCCGAGCACAAATAACATAGGTGAGGTATGGATAAATGAGTGAATGGTAGTGTGAGAAGGGAGTTTGCGGCACATAATATCATATCTTGGAGAGGATCCCCACCGTTTTGGATACTTTTTTTGTTATGTGTTGGATATGGGTGCTGAAATTTAGGTTGTTGTCGAGGTATAGACCTAGGAATTTGCCCTCATTATGTCTGCCAATTAGAGTGTTGTTGATCTTAATGTTAAGTTGCGCAACACCTGCCCTGCTACCAAACATAATGTAGTAGGTTTTGTCAGTGTTAAGTGTAAGTTTATTGGCTGTCATCCAAGTCAGAATTTTGAGCAGCTCCTCATTGAGAATGGTGTTGAGGGTGAACACAGAGTTTGCAATAGCCTTTGACAAGTGTGACCATAGTGTAATAGAACACAAAATGCGTGATAAAGGAATAACAGAAAAAGTTGGTAAATGGACCTATAACTTCCTGACAAATAGAACACAAAGAGTAATAGTAAACAGAGTAAAGTCTGAGGCAGCTATGGTGAAAAGCTCTGTTTCAAAAGGCACAGTACTCGCTCCTATCCTATTCCTCATCCTCATATCTGACATAGACAGAGATGTAAGCTATAGCTCCATGTCTTCCTTTGGGGATGACACCCAAATTGCCATGACAGTGACTCCATCGAAGACGTTGCAAGACTCCAAGCGGACATCAGCCAAATCTTCAAATGGGCCACTCAAAACAATATGAAGTTCAATGAAGAAAAATTTCAACTACTACTCAGATATGGAAAACTTGAGAAAATTAAAATTGTATCAGGGTATACAGCAAATTCTGACCATACAATAGAGTGAAAAAGTAATGTGAAGGACCTGGGAGTGATAATGTCAGAGGATCTCGCCTTCAAAGACCACAGCTATGTATCTACCGCACCTGCTAGGAAAATGATAGGATGGATAATGAGAACCTTCAAAACTAGGGACACCAAGCCCACGATGATTCTCTTTGTGGGCTTGGTGTGCACTTTCTTTTGGAAGGTTAAGGTCTCTCACCAAGTCATTGAGCTCAACTTGGTTGAAGGGTTTGGGATCGTCATTTGTTGGTGGTTTATAGTCTACTTCCATCTCCTTAGAATCACTGGTATCAAACTCTGATGAAATTTGCCATGTCTCAGGTGGCACAAGTACAGGAATATCTTCAGAGTGTGGAACAGGCTGAAGGAATATTTGGGTATATTATGTGGTCTTTAGTCTTCTTGTTGAACCCATCTCGAAGCCGCTAAACTCGGGGTCAACATCACTTTCCTTTTAAAAGGGGAGTGTTAATACTACATGGCATCAGTGAATCCCTGGTGTTTGCTATGCTGTTTGGTCTAGCTGGCACTCAATAGAACTGGTGCTCCCACTGAGTGTTAAGACCCATTCTATACTGACCAAGCATCTCAGGCCAATCATGCCAAATTTGGAGGCAGGAAAAATAAAACGTTGATCTACATTTGGAGTGCTAGCAGTAACAACATAGATCTACGTTTGGACAGTTTAGACAGTTTAAAGGTTAAAACACATGGTACAATATATAGGAATAGAAAAATAGCAGTAACCATTAGTACATGAGGATGAATGATAGATGAAAACTCAAGGAGCAGGCTTTAGGATGTGCTTGAACATAGAATATTACTGTCTTGAATAACATTGATGAGATGCTTTTTAACTAGTTTGAAGTGGTTGGCAAATAGGGAACCTTTGAAATCTTCTGGCAGAGAGTTCTGAGGTTTTTACTGAGGCTGATTCATACATGGGGGATCAAATAATACTTGTATCTTGTGTTATGCCTATCACTTATGTTGCAGTTTTCAAGGAAGAGTTTCAGAGTTGGGTTTATATTTGTTATGACTGACCTGTATATATAGTATGTACAGTAGTGTGAGTGAATGTTTTGTACATTGAGTGAGTTGAAACCTTTGAAGAGAGGGGGTGTGTTGTCTAATAACTGACTGAGTGATCATTTATATGAACTCATAATTCACATGTCTTAGGAAATGGTATTTTATATCATGAGATCCCATGAATTATGAGACTGGTAGGTAAATGAGAGCAAATAGACATGTAATATACTAGCAGTCTGTGAGAAAGGAGTTCATAAGCTTTTGTGTAATAGATTGTGTTGAAATTAAAATTTCAGATGGTGAATGAGATGAAGGAAGTCATTAGTGTGCAGCCGGATGGTCCTATCATGTATCTATTTAAGACAGACTTTGGAAGAAGTAAAGCTACATTAAGTAAAGCTACAGTGCTTGCCGGGCAACGACCTGTACTTGTACTGGCAAAGTCTGAAGGAATAATAAAGGGCCGCTCCATTATGCCTGAGGTAATAGAGTACTTCATAGTTTTTTTATTTTGTTACACATTAATATTCTTTAAGCTCATTTGACAAAGACAGGTGCATTTGTGAGCACTAAGAGTAATAAAGGTGAACTAAGCATCTGAACTTTGGCTAAAAACAATCCATGCAAATAAAAAAAAGTTTTAGAATGTATATATAATGTATATTTAATTTTACTTGCATAATTATTTTTTTTTTTTTTTTTGCCAATGTTCATTTGTTAACCCTTTGAGGGTCCACAGGCCAAATCTCAGAGTGACAGCCAGGGTCCAAGAATTTTCGAAAAAAAAAAAAATCTTACAGAATTAAAGATAATATTTTTCTAGAGGTAATAATAAAAAAAAAATCCGATGAGTACTTTCCAAGATATAGAGGCGTGAAGTTGACCCTCAATGACCGGGTGGCAGCAACAAAAGTGACTTCCGTAAAGTGGCATTTTTTTTCCCCTTTTATGTTACCTTTTTCTTTTCTAATTTTTTTTTCCAGTAACATTTGTGGCCTGTGAGACCAATATAATGCATAATGTATATATGTACACTCGTATTCAACACAATAATCACACTAATATTTTCATCATTATATTGTTTACAATACTTGATAAATTAGACACATATACAACACTTGGGTATTTTTAATGAGGAAATGTTTCGCCACACAGTGGCTTCATCAGTCTATACTTTGTAAATTGATGCCACTGGTGCAAACATTTCCTCATTAAAAATACCCAATGTTGTATATGTGTCAATCTATCAACTGTGGGTTCTCTGAACCATTCATCTACATTTACAATATTTGTTTACAACAAAAAACATCAGATCAGATCAGATCGGACTCACAGGTAAGTACCCACGAGGGGCGAGGGGCAAGTGGGGACAGGACGAAGAATAGACGGGAGAGGATGTCTTGATCGAAGAGAGATAGGTCAGACTAAACCCAATGCTAAAGTCCTGGATAACAATGACGAAAGACGATGTAGAGACAACAGGAACTCTGTAGGAGCTGGACATGTTCCTAGAACTGCTGCAGTCTGTTAAAGTCTTTGAAATAAGGTGTCATGCACAGTAGTGTCTTACTCATCTGTGGACCAGTATGATTTTATATTATGCTTATAGACATGAGGCATAAGCATTATTGTTGCAAAAAACAAATACGTACATACATTTCAGCCACAGTTGTTTCCTTCCACCGGTGGATGATGATGCACTTTGCCCTGGACCCGCTGATTAGCGGCTTGGGTCCCAGTCTGGACTGGTGCAGCATGTTGCACGCTCACATACTGCATGCTCGTGGCACCACCACCACCTACTGATGCATATGGTCTATCCATCCCAATTGCAGCCACATCATCGTCACTTTCACTGTCTGTTTCAGGTGTAGGGCCACGTATGTACTCAGTTCCCTTGGAATTGCATATGGTACAGGGTACCATATGGTACATTGTACCATATGGTACCATTGTATCATGGTACCATTGTATCATATGGTACCATTGTATCATATGGTACCATATGGTACAATGTACCATATGGTTCAAAACCATAAAATTCCTCCTCAGATCCACTTCCATCAGTGTTAGAACTATCACTTGGGAAGAGGAGAGTCCCAATTTGCCAGGGAGTGAGAGCTTCCTTGCCGCAAGGCATGATGAACAAAATGTACTGAGACGGCGTTCCCACAATGCAATGCGGGTGCTCTGATTTTTTGTTTACTGCGCACACTGACCATGCAGACCCATTGTCTTAGATGTAGGCCTACCAGCCTACTCGTGCTAAATTTGAAGCTGCTAGAATTTTGGCATATATCTACAGCTTGGACCCTGGCTTCAAAGCCATAGATCTATGGGTTAAATTTGATTTTAGCAGTACCTCATGTTTAAACATGAAGGTTATTAGTGGTAAGAAATTTTCTGACTTAGTAACTGCCCTTCAGGCAGTTACCAAGTAGATTATTATGTATAGTAGTATTAAAAAAATCAAGTGTCCTAAACCTGTGGGGATCATTAACCCTTTCAGGGTCCGTGCCGTAGATCTACAGCTTTATGTTGAGGGTCCAAACCGTAGATCTACGCCATGAGCTCAGCTCACTCTGATAAGCTGTGAGCGATAAATTTGGGCCTGGATATGAGAATACATCTATGTGGTGTGTGTGCACCACATAAAACAAATCCTGCAGCACACAGTGCATAATGAGAGAAAAAAACTGAGACCATAATTTTCGATTAATTATTATTATTATTATTATAATCAAAAAGAAGGCTAAGCCACAAGGGCTATGCAGCGCTGCAGGGTAGGGAAGGAAGCGAGAGTATTGGGCGGTAGAAGGGGGAAGGGATGATCAGTAGGTTACAGAAAACAGCGGGGCAGGGGATAGTGCGGGGGTAGAGGGCAGCAAGAGATTGAGGTAGAAAGGGCTGAAGGTATCATCAGAGTTTGTGAAGTAAGTCAGTTGTTGTCAAAAAGTCAATGAGAGAGTCCGGATGAAAGGTGGATCCATCAGCGAGAAGGGAAGGTAAAGAGAGAGCAGCGGAGCGAAGACGACGTTGGAGGTATATTCTGCGTGCTCGTTGATAAAGTGGGCAGTCTAAGAGAATGTGGCTAACCGATAATGGAACCTGACAATTCTCACAGAGAGGAGCAGGGCGCCTCTCCATGAGATAACCATGAGTAAGACGAGTATGGCTAATGCGAAGACAGGAGAGAGTAGTCTCCCAACCTTGACACTGGTGACAAGAAGACGGCCAGTAACCTATACTCGGTTTAATAGATTGAAGTTTGTTACCGAGCAGAGTAGACCAATGTTGTTGCCAACGGGTGTGAAGGTGGGTAGCTATTGCAGCAAATGTCCGTAAATGGAACACCTCTATATGAAACTGGTGGCCATGTACTGCTGACCGCGCAGCAGTGTCTGCCTGTTCATTGCCCTGTACGTCAACATGACCAGGGACCCAACAAAAAACAATATCTTTATGCTTGGAAGAGATGCAGCGTAGCCAAAGTTGGATACGGAGGACTAAGGGGTGAGGCGTATCAAATTTCTGTGTAGCCTGTAAAGCACTTTGGGAGTCTGAGACAACCACAAATGATGACACAGGCATAGATGCAATACAGATAAGTGCTGCAAGAATGGCATACAATTCAGCAGTAAAGATACTAACCGAAGATAGTAAATGCCCTCGTACGACACTGTCCGGAAACACTGCTGCGAATCCTAAGCCGTCAGAAGACTTAGAGCCATCTATGTACACTGCAATGACATGAGAATGAGAGTGGAAGTGGTCAAGAAAAAGAGAGCGGGAAGCTACCGTAGACAGTTGGGCTTTCAAGCAAGGGAGTGAGAAAGAACAGACTCGAACAGCTGGAACTTCCCAGGGGGGTAGGGAAAAGGGAGATGCTACATGAACATAGAGAGGTGGTAATTGAAGAGAAGACAAGAGCGAATGTAGGCGAAGAGAGAAGGGACGGAGCAAACAGGGGCGGCGAACAAATAAAGAATTTTTTTATTGTCACACTGGCCAATTCCCACCAAGGCAGGGTGTCCCAAAAAAGAAAAACTTTCACCATCATTCACTCCATCACTGTCTTGCCAGAAGGGTGCTTTACACTACAGTTTTTAAACTGCAACATTAACACCCCTCCTTCAGAGTGCAGGCACTGTACTTCCCATCTCCAGGACTCAAGTCCAGCCTGCCAGTTTCCCTGAACCCCTTCATAAATGTTACTCTGCTCACACTCCAACAGCACGTCAAGTATTAAAAACCATTTGTCTCCATTCACTCCTATCAAACACGCTCACGCATGCCTGCTGGAAGTCCAAGCCCCTCGCACACAAAACCTCCTTTACCCCCTCCCTCCAACCTTTCCTAGGCCGACCCGTACCCCGCCTTCCTTCCACTACAGACTGATACACTCTTGAAGTCACTCTGTTTCACTCCATTCTCTCTACATGTCCAAACCACCTCAACAACCCTTCCTCAGCCCTCTGGATAACAGTTTTGGTAATCCTGCACCTCCTCCTAACTTCCAAACTACGAATTCTCTGCATTATATTCACACCACACATTGCCCTCAGACATGACATCTCCACTGCCTCCAGCCTTCTCCTCGCTGCAACATTCATCACCCATGCTTCACATCCATATAAGAGCATTGGTAAAACTATACTCTCATACATTCCCCTCTTTGCCTCCAAGGACAAAGTTCTTTGTCTCCACAGGCTCTACTAATGTCTACTAATATCAGTGACCATCCTATAAATGGAAGGATTGCGGAGATCATGAGAGCGTACATAGTAGCGAAGGCAATGGGCATCACGGCGATCGGATAAGGATGGAACGTTCGCTTCTGCATAGAGGCTCTCAACAGGGGAAGAGCGTAAAGCACCAAGGCATAAATGTAATCCTTGGCGATGAATGGGGTTAAGGCTAGAGAGAGTAGCAGGAGAGGCCGCTGAATAGATCTAGTTACCATAATCAAGTTTCGATAAAATGAGGGCGGAATGTAGGCGAAGGAAAGTTCGACGATCAGCTCCCCATGAAAGATGAGCAAGGGTTTTAACAAGATTCAGCCGGCTGTGACAAGTTGCCTTCAGAGAGGTAATGTGAGGTTTCCAGGATAATCTACGGTCAAAGAGGAGGCCTAGAAACCTGATTGTATCATGTTCAGGGATACGGGAGCCATAGAGGTACAAAGGATGATCGGAGATGACAGAGCGTCTAGTGAAAGTAATTTGGTGAGTTTTGGTACTGGAAAATTTAAACTCATGTGTGGTGGCCCAATTGGAAACATGGTCGACCGCATGTTGGAGAGAAACTGTAATGAGGTGACAGTCAGCGCCTGCACATGCAATAGCAAAGTCATCAACATGGAGTGATGACCAAATATTGGATGGAAGACTAGAGGCCAAATCATTTATAGCACGGAGAAAAAGTGTTGTGCTTTCTACACATCCCTGGGGGACACCTTCAGCTTGGATAAAGTCGGGGAGAGCACATTATTAACCCGAACACGGAAATGTCTGTCAGTTAAAAAGTTCTTAAGGAAGGATGGTATATTGCCTCGAAGGCCTAAGGAGTGGGCTTGGGCCAAAATATTATACCTCCAAGTTGTGTCATATGCCTTCTCAAGGTCAAAAAATATGGCAATAACTGAGTGGTTATTCGCAAAGGCATTACGAACATATGTATTCAAGCGTAGTAAGGGGTCTATGGTAGAACGGCCTTTACGAAAGCCATATTGATGAGTGGAGAGACTGTTGTGTGTCTCTAAATACCACACTAAACGTCTATTTACCAGGCGTTCCATCACTTTGCAAACTGCACTGGTAAGAGCAATGGGACGATAGTGGGAGGCTTCATGTCCCGTAGTACCCGGTTTGCGGAAAGGGAGAACAATGGCAGATTTCCACAGCTGTGGAAGAACTCCCTGTGACCAAATAAGATTGAAAAGGCATAATAGGACTGCAAGGGCTGACTGATGTAAATGTTGTAGCATATGAATATGAATGTCGTCAGGCCCAGCTGCTGATGATCGGCAAGCTGAGAGTGTTGCCTCCAGTTCCTGAGGTGTAAAAGGCACATTATACTGTTCTTCTCTGAGAGAAGAAAAGTTCAAGGGTGCTAACTCTCTGGCAGACTTTGAGGAAAGAAACGAGGGGCATAGATGGAGCCCCTGAGAAATATGGACCAGATGACTGCCAATTTCATTGGCAACATCTAGTGGGTTTGCTATATCAACACCGGCAACCCGCAGAACAGGAGCTGGGTCAGGAGAATATTTACCACTGATTTTTCTTACTTTTTTCCAGACTGCACTCATAGAGGAAGCAGAGTGATGGTGGAGACATAATCTCGCCAGCAAGTGCGTTTAGGGTCACGGATGACACAGTGAGCGATCGCACGCTTCTGCTTAAAATCTAGAAGTCTCTCCATGGTTCTATTGTACCGGTACCTGCCCCACGCAGCGCGTTTCAAACGTACTGCACGAGCACAAGCAGGAGACCACCAAGGCACTCATTTCTGAGAATGCCTGCCCGAAGTTTGGGGTATAGAATGAGAAGCTGCGGTTAAAACGGAGGACGAGAAGAGGTGTAAAAGTTCATCAATGGAGGACAAAGAAGGAACCTCACTAAAAACAGTTAGTTGTGAGTAAAGGTTCCAATTTGCCTGATCAAATTGCCAGCGTGGGTTACGAAGAGGTGGTGAATATGAAGGGGAAGTAAGAATGATTGGGAAATGATTGCTGTCATGTAAATCCGGGAGAACAGACCAGATGAAGTGTAATGTGGCGGAGGAGGAGCAGACTGAGAGATCGATGCAAGAGAGAGTATGAGTCCGAGGATCAAAATGGGTGTGAGTACCTGTATTTAAAACATGGAGGGGGGGTAGCAAGAAAAGCCTCTAACTGAATGCCTCGGGAATCACAGTGAGACCCCCCCCAGAGGAAATGATGGGCATTAAAATCGCCAAGTAACAGAAGTGGTGGTGGTAATGACGAAACAAGAAAGGCAATATCTGGGATAGATAATGCCCGAGAAGGAGAGAGATACAAAGAACAGAGTGTATACCACCTATGCAAGTGGATACGGGCTGCTGTGTAATGCAGCGAAGTACGAACAAATAGCTGATGGTATGGAATATCAGTGTGAAGAAGAAGGGTACTTTCATTAAAGGTCCCATCAGGAAAAGGATCTGAAGAATACAATAAATTATAGCCTGAGATAGGATAGATAACAGCAGAGTGTAATTTTGGTTCCTGTAAGCAAACACCAACAGGGAAAAACTGGGAGAGCAACATCTGAAGCTCACCCCGATTACCCGAGGCCGCGAATATTCCACTGTAAATAGGCCATGATTGGCAACAATAAAGATACCTGAAATCCGCAGGTAAGGGTACCTACAGACTAGAGGGGTTGGAAAAGTCCACATGCGGTGGCAAAGGAAAACGTTCAAGTAGCGAAGGAACGGTGCGTTGTGAAGAAAGGAGTTGTGCAGATGGAAAAGAGGAAAGAGAAGGAACAGAGGGTGGATCAGTGTCCATTGATGGTTTGGTCTCTGCAATATATTCAGAGATTGCTTCAAGTGTTTCGGAGTTCAGAGACGTCGTATGGGAGACAATTTTCGATTAAAACAGCGATTTTGCAGTGTTTTTTCGTATGTTTTTTATGGTTGTATTTGCGATTTCTTGGTCTCATTTGATAGAATGGAAGATATATTACAGAAATAGAGATGATTTTGATTGGTTTTATTATTGGAAATGGCTTGAAACCGAGCTCAAAGTAGTGGAAATGTTAAATTTTTGCAGATGTTCAAGAGTAAACAACTGACCTCGCACGCCTAATACACGCCAGCTGGTGGGTCTAATATATGTTCACAAATGTGGTGATATTATTTATACAATTATTACTACAATATTGTATCACAGTAAATCTTCTATTTTTGGTTTGAATAAAAATTCATTATGTGAATAAAAAATCAAAATGGAATTCATTTGTAAAGCCTGAAAATGTAACTAATGAACAGAGGAAATGTTAGTTTAGTGCCAGGAATGCCTGAATTGGAATATTTTGAACTTTGCATTAAATTGGCCAAATTACCAATTTCCGAACATTTTATTTTGTAGTTTTGAAACAGTTGACTTGGCGATTTCTTGTGCTCAATCGATAGAATAGAAGTAATACTAGTGAAATAGCTAAGAATTTGGTCGACTGGAATAAGGTAACTGGCCTAAAATGGGAGTCAAAGTTGGCAAAATTGCCGATGCGTAAATATCGCTGACACATCAAAATTCGCAAGAGCATAATTTCGTCAATTTTCCATCAAATTTCATACTTTTTGTTTTATTATCTTCAGAAAAAGTTTCTCTACCATTTCATAAGAAAAAATAACAAAATTATTTTTTGAAAATTCTTGGACACTGGTGTGCACTTTGAAATTTGGCCTCTGGATCCTGAAAGGGTTAAGTGCCATTCCTGTTTAGTAAAGTCTTAATGTCTCATTATTCAGTTGGGCTCTGTAGCACTATGACCTATATAAGTCTAGTACTTTTTTAGGACTAAAAAACAATAGGGTTCTGCTTTACATTTTCATTCTATTTACTCGTGATTTTTCAACAATTTCACAAACGTTACATTTCAGGAAATGTTAGTGTGTGGTGCCTCAGCCTCTGCTTGGATGACCAGTGTGAGTCAGGTGTTGGGTGGTAAAGTGGCAGCTCCAAGATATCAGAATCCCTTACTGGTGTGCAATTTTCGAAGTCAAAAGATAGATCACATCAATGTTGACAGTAAATTAAGAGAGGCACTTGAAGCCTCTGAACATTATATTTCTAAATTTTATTAGGATGAAAGCATACTGAACCAGTGATCATAATTTTGTTTATTGTTACATTTCATGCAATATACAATTGTTTTTATTCCACTAAAACATTGGTAAGATACATTTTGTACAGTATTAAACAAAAAATACAAATGTTTGACTGCAAGCCTTCAGCTATACAATGTTTCTTCCAGCAGGATGAAACATTCTACAAATAAAGGACTCCACTGCATTTTTTTCACTTAAAACAATATTGTACAAAATGTACAGGGAATGATGCCACACACTTGTCATGTGCTGAAGTACACCTGGAGGGGGACTTCGGGAGTCCATGCCCCTGTGGCCTGGTCTGTAACGAGGCCTGATAAACCAGGTTGTTACTGCAAACAAACTGATGTATGAGCCATAGCCCAGCTGGTCAGGTACTGACTTTAGGTGCTTGTCCAGCACTTTCTTGAAGACAGCCAGGGGTCTATTGGAAACCCCTCTTAAGTATGCCAGGAGGCAGTTGAACAGTCTTGGGCCCCTAACACTTATTGTGTTGTCTCTTAGCATACTCACAGTACCCCTTCTTTTCACTGGGAGGGATGTTGCATCTCCTGCCATGTCTTACTCTCATAGGGAGTGATTTTCGTGTGCAGATTAGGGACTAGTCCCTCTAGGATTTTCCAAGTGTATATTATCATGTATCTTTCTCACCTGCATTCCAGGGACTTCAACCATTCCCAGTAATTTAGGTGCTTTATCGTACTTTTGTGTGTTGTGAAAGTTCTCTCTATATTCTCCAGGTCTGCAATTTCATCTACCTTGAAAGGGGCTGTTAGCATGCGTGAGCATGTTAGATAGGAGTGAATGGAGATGAATGGTATTTGGGACCTGACGAGCTGTTGGAGTGAGTTGAGGGTAATATTTAGTGAAGGGATCCAGGGAAACTGGTTATTTTATATAGCCTGACTCGAGTCCTGGAAATGGGAAGTACAGTGCCTGCACTTTAGAGGAGGGGTTTAGGATATTGGCAGTTTGGAGGAATATGTTGTGTATCTTTATATGTATATACTTCTAAACTGTTGTATTCTGAGCACCTCTGCAAAAACAGTGATTATGTGTGAGTGAGGTGAAAGTGTTGAATGATGATGAAAGTATTTTCTTCTTGGGGATTTTCTTTCTTTTTGGGTCACCCTGCCTTGGTGGGAGACAGCTGACTTGTTAAAAAAAAAAAAAAAAGCTAAACTGATAAGGGTCATACAGCGCTGCACGGCAGAAAATAGTGCTGGGGCTATAAACAGCTAGGTGGAAAGGGGATCAGAGGTGAGGGGAGAAAAGGGGTGGAAGGGCTGTGTGTTAAAGTTTGTATAGTAAAGCAGTTGCTGACAAAAAGTGACTACAAGTCATAGGCAGGGCGTCTGCAAGAAGGGAAGATAAGGTAAAAGTGGTAGGGCGGCAGCATCACTGGAGGTAAATCCTGCGAGTCCGCTGGTAAACCAGGCAATCTACAAGAAAGTGAAGAACTGAAATAGGAACTTGACATTATCATTATAATCAAAAAGAAGCGCTAAACCACAAGGGCTATAGGAACCAGACAAACCTCAGAGAGAGGAATAGGGTGTCGTTCCATGAGATACCCATGGGTAAGGCAATTATGGCCAATGCAGAGATGGGAGAGCGTGTCTCCCTAGTGTACAGTAATATTCCAGCCTAGAGAGAACAAGCGACTTGAAGAGAATCATGGGCTCGGCATCTCTAGTTCTAAGGGTTCTCATTACCCATCCTTGCAGATGTGGTAGATACATTGTTGTGATCTTTGAAAGTGAGATCCTCTGACATTATCATTCCCATGTCCTTCACATTAGTTTTTTTGCTCTATTATGTGGTTGGAATTTTTTTTATACTCTGATACAATTTTAATTTCTATAGTTTGTTTTCTATAGTGGAGTAATTGAAATCTGTCTTCATTGGTTGATGTCCGCTTGGAGACTTGTGGGATCTTCTATGGATGACATGCAAATTCAGGTGTCATCCACAAAGGAAGACATGGTGCTTTGGCTTACATCTCTGTTTATGTCGGATACGAGGATGACAGAGCTTTTCACTGATGCCACCTCTGACTTTACTCTGTTTACTATTACTCTTTTGTGTTCTATTTATGAAGTTATAGATAAATCTACCAACTTTTCCTGGGTAACAATTAGGTTCATTATTGGCTCATCAAAGTATAGTTGAAAATAGTCTCTGTACTCATTTGTGATGGGACACTGGCATGATACCACTTCCACTGGCATCAAAATTGAAAGGATGTGGCAAGAATGGTGTACTTTCTGTCTAGTTCCATTTGCAGTCACATGGTGCAGGGTGGACCTGTGGCATGGGGGAGCAGGAGGGAGGACAGGTGTGGTGGCAGCACTTGGTTGAGAGGGTGTCGAATGGTCCTTTGTCTTCCCACCCACAGCGCCACGAGGTCCAGGTACCATGCCACCAACCTCCTCTTCCTCCATCCCAGCATATTCATCTTCATGATCACTATTACTAGTTGGGGTTTAGGATCGTGACCTGCCATGACCCTTGCCGCCGACTGCATATGGCACACTGCCTGAATGTAGGTTACAATGCCTAAAAGTATGTTTCACTGGGGAATAATGATAATCACTGTCACTCGACGAATCCTCTATGGGCATAAAATCGATTTCATCATCATCACTTATATCACTTTCACCACTGTCAGCATCATAAGGCTTGGAAAATGATAATTTCCTCTGGGTAGTAACACTAGCAACCCCAGAGGTACTGGGCTGAGGGTCTTGTATGGCTACACTGTCCACACTAACCACCCCAGAGGTGATGGGCTGAGGGTCATCTGGGTTATCAATAGTTTCACTAATTCCTTGAACATTAGTGGCTATATTGGTGTTAAATTCACTAAACTCGCATTCTGTTACTCTTTCCAAGAATAGTAGTGTTAATATGATGAGGTATGAGTGAATCACAGGGGTTTGCCATGATGTTAACCCAAGATGGAGCTGAAATTAACTGGTGCTACCAAGCGGTACCCCAGCGTCCCTGATTTTTTTTCATACTGCACACACTTAGGGCGCAGACTGCAGCGCTGTATAGCCCTTGTGGCTTAGCGCTTCTTTTTGATTATAATAATAATAATAATTAGGGCGCAGACCCATTCTCTCGTGTCTAGGCGACTCAGGCCTATCGTGCCAAATTTGAAGGAATGTAAAATAAAACAGATCTAAGTTCGGAGCTCTATGCGTGCAAACACAGATCTACGTTTGGACAGTTTAAGGGTTAAAGTCAGTGCAGGATCAGCCGGGCTGTGGTTTGTACATTGGACTACTTGCAGCCAGCAGTAACAGCCTAGATGATCAGACCCTTATCCACCAGGAGGCCTGGTTGTGGACCAGGCCGCAGGGGCATTGATCCCCGGAATACCCTCCAGGTAGACTCAAAGTAGGTAGGTAGTCATTATCTCCACCAATATTATTTAGTACAGTTTGTAAAACAAATCCCTTTACATATTTACAAAAATAATGTACAATATATAATGATGATTTAGAGGAATTCCTACAATCTTTATCTTCTCTAGATATAAAGTATGATTGTGCAGTAATATAATGCATTATTATATTCATGGGAAAGCAATAATCCTGTCAGAATCATAGAGCACCAGGGTAAATAGGAGGCAATCAGGTTTGATCTAAGGATGAGAGAGAATCAAGTTCCTCAGATCAAGAACCCCTCTGTTAAATGGAGTAATTGTGTAGTTTCTCAACAACACATAGGAATAGATTATTATTTACTGGATATAAGTATAATATAAAATGTTGTGACTGCCAAAATAGTAATTTTCATTATTAGTCCTAGTGTCCACATGGGTTTTGCACATTTTTGTGAATATAACAACAAACATTTCAGCATTACTTCATAACTTACTTAGGACAGCTTGCAGAAAGGAAACAACTTTCTGATAGGAGTCAGCTTTTCTGAAATATAAGAATTTTTGACCATTTAATGTGATGCCAATGCTGATATTAACCCTTAACTGGGAGGATAGCCTGAAAAAAAAATCCTGTGTATGGGGGGGAAAGATTTTGGAGAATAAAAAAAAAAAATTTTTTTTTCTTACAGATCAATAGAGCTTGTTTTTCTGAATTGAATAAGAATAAAATGAGTGAAATTTGATAAAAGCTTACGATTTTATGGTGTGTTGAAGTTGGTGAAAAAATGATCACTAATCAGCAACAGTGGCATAAATGTTCTAGCAATTTTTACATTTTACAATTTACTGACAGTAATATATGATTGTTTTTTTAGTTGCTTTTAATGTTCAATGCTATATCTACTAGTTTTTTTTATGTGTTTCAAGGTGTTTTAGCACTTCAAACATTGCTTCACTTGGAATAATCAGTATATTTGGGGTATAAGTTTTTTTTACTATTTTGGTCTTCTAAGGCTATGCACAAGGAATCGTCAGACACAGTTAACCCCTAAACGGTCCAAACATATATATACGTTCTTACGTGTAGCGCCCTAAACATATATATACGGTGTGCACCATATTAAAAAAATCTGGGACCACTTAGTACCTTGTGCTCTTTTTTCTATAATTTTTTTTTCAAAATATTCGGGGCACTGCGCAAGTGAACGTATATATATGTTTGGGCCATTAAAGGGTTAAAAATGGATACAAAAAGCATACCTCACTCATACTACAATATTTACATTTGTTCAATGATGGCATATTCTAAAGAAAAATCAGTAAGTAATTAATGACAAAATAATTTGTGCTAGCTTTGAATGACAATAGCTACTATACTCTCTGACTTTCTTGCTCTTGGGATCTAGCTGAGTATCACAGCAGTTTTCAAATGTAAACTACACTGGAGGGTCAGGGGAGACATAATAATGACATACAAGATACTGCGTGGAATATATAAGGTGGACTGAGACAGGATGTTCCAGAGCGGGGACACAGAAACAAGGGGTCACAACTGGAAGCTGAAGACTCAGACGAGTCACAGGGATGTTAGGAAGTATTTCTTCAGTCATAAAGTCGTCAGGAAGTGGAATAGCCTAGCAAGTGACGTAGTGGAGGTAGGAACCATACATAGCTTTAAGACGAGGTATGACAAAGCTCAGGAAGCAGAGAGAGAGAGGACCTAGTAGCAATCAGTGAAGAGGCGGGGCCAGGAGCTGAGTCTCGACCCCTGCAACCACAATTAGTTGAGTACAATTAGGGGAGTACACATACAAACACACAACAATATCCAACACATCTACCGAAACAGGGAGAATTCCTGAGGTATGGAAGACAGCAAATGTAGCCCCAATTTTTAAAAAAGGAGACAGTCATGAAGCACTAAACTACAGGCCAGTGTCACTGACATGTATAGTATGCAAAGTCATGGAGAAGATTATCAGGAGAAGAGTGGTGGAACATCTAGAAAGGAATGATCTCATCAACAGCAGCCAACATGGTTTCAGGGACGGGAAATCCTGTGTCACAAACCTACTGGAGTTCCTATGGCAGGGTGACAGCAGTAAGATAAGAGAGAGAGGGGTGGGTAGATTGCATTTTCTTGGACTGTAAGAAGGCGTTTGACACAGTTCCACACAAGAGATTAGTGCAAAAACTGGAGGACCAGGCAGCAATAACAGGGAAGGCACTACAATGGCTCAGGGAATACTTGTCAAGAAGACAGCAGAGTCATGGTACATGGCACGAGGTGTCAGAGTGGGCACCTGTGACGAGTGGGGTCCCACAGGGGTCAGTCCTAGGACCAGTGCTGTTTCTGGTATTTGTGAACGGCATGATGGAAGGAATAGACTCTGAAGTGTCCCTGTTTGCAGATGATGTGAAGTTGATGAGAAGAATTCACTTGGACGAAGACCTGGTAGAACTACAAATGGATCTGGACAGGCTGCAGACCTGGTCCACCAATTGGCTCCTGGAGTTCAACCCCACCAAGTGCAAAGTCATAAAGATTGGGGAAGGGTAAAGAAGACCACTAACAGAGCACAGTCTAGGGGGCCAGAGACTACAAACCTCACTCAAGGAAAAAGATCTTGGGGTGAGTATAACACCAGGCACATCTCCTGAGGTGCACATCAATCAAATAACTGCTGCAGCATATGGGCGCCTAGCAAACCTAAGAACAGCATTCCGACATCTTAATAAGGAATTGTTCAGAACCCTGTACACTGTGTACATTAGGCCCATAATGGAGTATGCGGCACCAGTTTGGAACCCACAACTAGCCAAGGACATAAAGAAACTAGAGAAAATGCAAAGGTTTGCAACAAGACTAGTCCCAGAGCTAAGGGGTATGTCCTACGAGGAGAGGGTAAGGAAAATCGACCTGACAACACTGGAGGAAAGGAGAGATAGGGGGGACATGATAACGACATATAAAATACTGAGAGGAATTGACAAGGTGGACAAAGGCAGGATGTTCGAGAGATAGGGAACAGCAACAAGGGGACACAGTTGGAAGCTGAAGACACAGAAGAATCACAGAGTAGTCAGGAAGTGGAATAGTTTGGGAAGCAATCTAGTGGAGGCAGGATCCATACATAGCTTTAAGCAGAAGTATGATAAAGCTCATGGTTCAGGGAAAGTGACCCAGTAGAGACCAGTGAAGGGGTGGGGCCAGGAGCTATGACTCGACCCCTACAACCACAACTAGGTGAGTACACACAGACACAGACACAGACACACACACACACACACACACACACACACACACACACACACACACACACACACACACACACACACACACACACACACACACACACACACTCTCTCTCACTCTGGATCAAAGAGTATCTCAAAGGAAGGAGGCAAAGAGTGACTGCCTTTGCCTGGGAAGAGATGCCAGAATGGAGAAGTGTCAGTACTGTTTTTGGTTTATGTGAATATTCCAGATATGATTGAGTCAGATGTATCCCTGTTTGCTGATGACAAAGCTAATACGAATAAAAACAGACAAGGACAGAGAAAGGCTGCAAATGGAACCGCAAGACTGGTCAGATAAATGGTTGCTTAACTTCTACCCCATTTCCAGAAGACTGGAAATGGGGTAAAGACTAAGGGGACAGAGGCTGCAGATTTCACTCAGAGAGGAAGACCTAGGGGTAAGCACAAGGCCCAGTATATTGCAGAGACTTACATCAGCCAAATAATCTCTGCAGCCAATGCTTGTCTGGCAAATCTAAGAGTAGCCTAAAAGAATCTCAATTAACAAAGTCATTCTAGGCCCTTTATACAACATACTTTTCTAGTCCATCTTGGATTGTGCAGCACCAGTATGGAACCTGCACCTGAAATAGCATGTTAAGAAACTGAAGAAAGTGCATTAGTATGTAACAAACCTTGTTCCTTAATTTAGGGACATGAGCTACAAGGAGAGGTTAACGGAATTGGAATTGGATCTAATGACACTGGACAGAAAAACCAAGGGGAACATGATAACACACAAAATACTCATGAAAATTAATAAGGCAGGCAGGAATAAGCTGTTTGAGAAATGGGACCTCAGGGACACTGTTGAAAGTTAAAATCACAGATGAGCCACAGGAATGTTAAGAAGTGTTTCTTCAGTCTCGGAGTGGTCTGGAAGTGAAATGATCTTGGTGAGGAAGTGGTGGAGGCAGGGACTGTATATAGTTTTTAAGAGCAGGTATGAAAGGGCCCAAAAGGCTAAGAGGGAGTGAATCTATAAAGTATCAAATTAAGTGATTGGGCCAGGATCTGAGAATCAACCCCTGAAACCACAAACAGTGACACCGGTGTGGCCTAACTCTGGGCTACCCTCACTTCCCCAGCACCACTAACACCAACCCCTCGCACATTCCCCATCTCCACACTCCATCCCCTACCCCTGGCCACACACCCAGTAGAGATGCACACACCAACCCCAGTTCTACATACTACACCTGTTGAGTGAGCAACATCCAATGGAAGTAGATAACATAAATCTGTGTATGATAAGGGAGAGTAAGCCAAGAGTGTAGTACAGTGGAACCTCTACTTGCGAGGGCATCCACGTGTGAGTTTTTCCAAATATGAGCAGTCAATGGGTCATTTTTTGTTTCCATACGCGAGCAAAATTTCCATAAGTGAGCAGACCTTAAGGCAGGTTCCTTGATGCTGGTGAGGGGCTCTTGCTCTTGATCTAGGGAATTGTATCTCATTTGTTTGTGGGACTATCTTTTTGAAACTGGGGCAATGTATGATAGAAAGATGCTTCTTAACGTAATAATAATAATCATATGTATAATAATAATAGTATAATAATATAATACAATAATAATAGTATAATAATATAATACAATAATAATAATAATAATATAATACAATAATAATAATAATATAATACAATAATAATAATAATATAATACAATAATAATAATATAATACAATAATAATAATAATATATGTATAATAATAATACATATACAGTGGACCCCCGCATAACGATGGCATCACATAGCGATTATTTCGCATACCGCTTACTTTAATTGCAAAAATTTTGCCTCACATACCGCTTAAAAACCCGCTTACCGATTTTCGTCCGAGACGCGTCCAATGTGCGGCCTGAGCCACGCTCACATGTTCCACCGGTGGCATTGTTTACCAGCCAGCCTCCGCGGTAACATCCAAGCATACAATCGGAATATTTCGTATTATTACAGTGTTTTCGGTGCTTTTTCTGGAAAATAAGTGACCATGGGCCCCAAGAAAGCTTCTAGTGCCAACCCTACAGCAATAAGGGTGAGAATTACAATAGAGATGAAAAAAGATCATTGATAAGTATGAAAGTGGAGTGCATGTCTCCGAGCTGGCCAGGTTGTATAATAAACCCCAATCAACCATCGCTACTATTGGTGGTACAGCTGCTGCTGCTGCTGCACTGTCAGCTGCTGCTGCTGCTGCACTGTCAGCTGCTGCTGCTGCTGTAGCACCGTTGTTGGTGTGGCTTATTGAGAATACCAAGAAACAATTAACCCCAGAGGATTTGCCACCCAGGATAACCCAAAAAAGTCAGTGTCATCGAAGACTGTCTAACTTATTTCCATTGGGGTCCTTAATCTTGTCTCCCAGGATGCAACCCACACAAGTCGACTAACACCCAGGTGAACAGGGAAAAATGCCTGGAACTAGTGCTCATATTGGTGAATTTAAAGCCTGCAAAGGTTGGTTGAGAGATTTAAGAATCGTAGTGGCATACACAGTGTGATAAGGCCTGTTCTGGAAGAAAATGCCAAACAGGACCTACAGTACTCAGGAGGAAAAGGCACTCCCAGGACACAGTGTCTCATCAGTCATTGCTGCATCTTCAATAAAGGTAAGTGTCATTTATTCTTCATTTAGTAGACTAGTACATGCACAATATATACTGTGCATGTACTACTCTACTATTGTGCATGTATCCTTCTCTTTGTGTGTGGGAAAATGTATATTTCATGTGGTAAAATTTTTTTTTTCATACTTTTGGGTGTCTTGCACGGATTAATTTGATTTCCATTATTTCTTATGGGGAAAATTCATTCACATAGCGATTATTTCGCATAACAATTACCCCTCTTGCACGGATTAAAATCGTTAACCGGGGGTCCACTGTAGTATAATAATAATACATATAGTATAATAATAAATACTACATAATAATAATTATAATAATAGACGACTTCAAAAGGCCGTCGCCAGATGGCAGTGTTTACCACAACAAAGAGGGAGTGGTTGTGGCCGCCTCCACCTGTTACATAATGACATATTTATCATCTGGGTAATACGGGTTTCTATTTTATTTATATTGTTTATTCATATTGGATAACTGTGATAGATAAATAAGGTAGAGTAAAATTTTAGGAAATTATTGAAGTCGAATTCCACTGGAACGAAAATTTTGCTTTTTAAATTTAAATTTAAATGGGGAAAAATGGCCTGCAAACGGCAAACCCCATTTGCAGAAAGGGCCCATGGAAGGTTTAAAAAATTCAAGTAGGGGCCCCAAAATGTACATCAACACAGAGGGGTTTTACTAACAGTGAGGGCTGGGGAACAAAAAACGGGGTTAACTCCAAAACATCAAAGCCTCACAGAGACAGAGCTGAGACAAAACATCAACCCTTACTCCATGGGCAAATTTCAACCACAAAGAAATAGACTGGGATAATTGGGAGGTGGTCAGGGATAACTTAATGTTCCAGTATGTTAAGGATATGATAAGTGGGTCCAACACAGGAGAAACAGAATATTAAAGCCCCCTGGGTATCAGTGACCATGCAGTACTGAAGTCTGAATACCTTGTGGAACTTAACACCGAGGGAACATTGGTAAGTGGAAGGTGCGAGTAGCTGGACTAATTTTAGAAGAACAAATTTTGCAGGCATGAGGGAATTCTCGAAAGCACTGCAGTGGGAGAGGGAACTGGAAGGAAAATCAGTGGATGAAGTGATGGAGTACGTGGTTGGAAAGTGCCAAGAGGCATAGGAAACTTCGTAAATAGATGAAGCAAGGAAAATAAAAAAGGAAGAGAAAGCCCTTGGCTGAACCAAAGATGCAGAGAGGCAATGAACATAGGAGAGTTGCCAAAGATCTGAAAGACAGCAAATGTAGTACTTATAGTTAAGAAAGGAGATAGGCAGTAAGCATTGAACTTCAGGCCAGTTTTGCTAACATGTATACCATGCAAAGTAATGAAGATAGTCAGGAGAGTGGTAGAGCACTTACAGAGATGAAGTTTTATAAACAATAACCAGCAAGTGTTCAGAGATGGCAAGTCTTGGCTTACCAATATTTTAGAATTCTATGATAAATTAATATAAGTTAGACAGGAGAGAAAGGGTTGGGTGGACTGCATTTTCTTAGACTGCAAGAAGGCATCTGATACTGTACTCCACATGAGACTAGGGCAAAAACTTGGGAATGTGCCCTGGTAGATCAAAGAGTACCTTAGGGAAAGGAAGTAAAGAGTGACTATTTGGGAAGAGATGTCAGAATGGGGAAGAGTAAAAATAATGGTACTACAAGGATAGGTATTATGGCTAGTGTTGTTTCTGGTTTATGTGAATGGCATGCCAGATGGGATTGAGTCATATGTACCTCTGTTCATTGATGATGTAAAATTAATGAGGAAAATACAAACACATGAGGACAGAGAAAGGATGCAAATAGATACAAACAAACTGCAGAGTTAGTCAGATAAATAATTGCTTGAAATCAACCCCAGTTTATAAGGATTGGGGAAGAGGCCAGAAGACTGGACACAGAGTATAGATTTGGAGGACAGAGAGTGCAAACCTCATTCAAACAGGACCTAGGAGGAAGGAAAGTGCCTTAGAATATTGCCAGAGGCTCATGTCAACTGAGTAACCTCTGCAGTCATTGCCTGGAAAATCTGACAATGACCTTCAGGAATCTCAACAAAAAGTCATTCCAGGCACTTTATACAACCTATGTCAGGGCTATTTTGGAGAATGTAGCACAAATATGAAACCTACACCTGAGAAATCATGTTAAGAAACTGGAGAAAATACAGAAGTGTGCAATGAGACTAAGTCTAGAGCTAAGAAGTATGAGCCATGAAGAGAGGCTAATGGAACTGAATCTAATGACCCCTGGAGGACAGAAGGACCTGGGCAGACATGATAACAATGTACAAAATACTCAGAGGATATGATAGGGTGGACAGGGACAAGTTGTTTGAGAGATAAGAAAATGGTACTCACAGGCACAAATGAGTCACAGGGATGTCAAGAAATATTTCTTCAGTTTCAGGGTGGTCAGTAAGTGGAATGACCTTGACAGACTCCATATACAGTTTTAAGAATAGGTACAACAGAGCACACAAGGGTAGGAGAGAGTGAATCTAGTAAGTGGTAACCATATATAGGTCAGTGCATACACTGGAGATTGTAAGGGCAATGTCATTATTCCTTGACTCAACTTGGTTGGGCAAAAAGTAAAAAATATGGATATGAAGGTTCATGAATACCACGTGCATTCATATAATCAATGTGATGCTACAAAGTTTGGGTGATTTTTATATTCATTTGGAAGCGTAAGTTAGAATAAATAATATGAAAGATTATGGAACCTGTGTGATATGAGAGAGAACTAAAACAATGAGGTGTGGGGAAAGAGAAAACCTTCAAAACAAAGAATTACAAATGGAATATATGAGATTAAAGTACAAAAGGTTCTAGACTGATGAATAGCATCCATCATCATAAAGAAGAAATATAGAAAATACATACAGGAATGGGCTGCAGGGACAGTGACCTCCAAAAGCAACTCAGGTAAACTCCAAGTAAATGAGGAAGAAGGAAAGGGCACCAGGCTACAAATGAATTAGACAAAGCTTTTCTGAAAACTTTTCTGTTATGGCCAAACCTTTGGAGGAATTTGGGTGGTGGTAAGGGGGGGGGAATGCCTTGATGGCACTGAAAGGTTCTTGATCTAGGAATCAGAGCTACTCTTCCTACTCCTTGGATCAATCCAATTACCTTCCATTCCCCAGTTGCTGTAGCACCCCTGCAAATTTTGTGCTTCCACATGAATATAAAGTAATAATCTGATGGGGAAAGTTTCAGAGATGTAAATGCCCTATGAAAGTTTTTCCACTATAATTAGTACCAAGGTGGCAGATTACAGTCTAACCATAACTAAAAATCTACTACCCTTCACAGGAAGTTCCTTGATGCAGGTGAGGGGCTCATGAGCTTAGGAATTTTAACTGGTCTTTCCCTTCCTTGGATCAAACCTGATTGCCTCTCATTCCCCAGACACTGTATAGCTCCTATGGGTTTGGTGCTTCCCTCATGATGATGATAATAACAACTATAATAAAAATATACTGGTATACTAAAAATTTAAATAAAAATAAAAAAGCAAAGTTCTTATGAGATACAAGATACATTACATGGCCAGCCTTCTGATGTAGAATGCTAGAAGTCTTTACTTCTAGATGACAAAGGATTGTCTGAAAATCAACCTGAAATACACAACTCTCTAATAGTGAGGCTTTAATGTATTATCTTGACAGAGATAAGAAGTTAACAATATACTACTTAGAGAAAACTTACCTATTTAACGGTTTGCATATATCGAGGTGAGTTGCGTCAATTTTATGAAATACTCCAATTCCAGGATCTATAATAAAAAAAAAAAAAATAGATATTAAAACTGTGTTTTTAATGCTGAAAACAGATTTTTGTGTCAAGTTCATGCCAGTAGATCTAGACGCTAAATAAAGTTCTCTTGTTACCAATGCTTACTGTGTATTACCCTATTTTATTTAATTATTACCTATTTGTAGCTAAATGAGTAAAGTGTATGGCATCCAGTTTTAAGTATGTAATTTACCATATAATTTTATAAAGTTCCCAGTGGTTTTAAGCACTTACATCTCATTCCACTGTTCTGTTACTCTGTGAAGTACTTTCTAGTATTCATCATAATTCAATCAATCAATGTCTTGCCATAAGTGTGCTGTTGATACACAAATAACCCGCACATAGAAAAGAGGAGCATACGACGACATTTCGATCCGACTTGGACCATTTACAAAGTCACACTAACCAGAAGTGGAGCAGGACAGGTATATATAGGCAGGAAGAGGTGGTGGTGGTGGTGGTAGTGGCGGTGGCTGCGGCAGCGGCAGCAGCAGCAGCAGCAATAGTAGTGGGGAATTAAGGAGGAGGAGCCAGTCCAAGTCGGATTGAAACATCGTCGTAAGCTCCTCTTTTCTATGTGTGGGTTATTTGTGTATCGTTCCAGTCACGGTACTGTGCCTTTTTTGTTATTTGTGCTGTTGATATCACAGTTCAGGTGACCCTCTTAACTACAAAATTCCCATTCATCCTTCAAGCAAAGGCACTGTATTTCCCACCTCTAGCACTCAAGTCCAGCAAACCAGTTTACCTGAATCCCATCATAAATGTTACCTTGCTCACACCTACAGTACATCTATTTATGCCTGTCTAACATGGTCACACAAGCCTGCTGGATATCCAAAGCCTTCTTTATCCCCTTCTTGCAACCATTCCTGGGATGAACCTCACCCTTTCTACCTTCCACTGCATATTTATGCTCTATCATCCTATCCCTCTCCATCCACTCTAAATAGAAAAAAAAAAAATTCAGCAATCCCCTCGCAGCTCTCGGGAATCATACCTTTTTTGACCACACACTGTCTTCTAATTTACAATGTGAACTCTGCATAATATACACACCACAGACTGCTCTCAAGTATGCCTTTTTGCCTTGTTTTCACTACAAAGGTAATATGAACACTAACTTTTTATGGACATAATGACACATGAAAACTGAACTACAATGTCAGATCCTTGAGCAAACATTATGATGCTCATAGCTTTTACTCAGTTCCCTTCATTCCAATATATAAATCAACACACTCACAAAAACCTGGCTTAAGCCTGAAAATTACAGATTTCTATACCATTCCTGGTACATGGCCCATACACAACTGTAGAACAGACCAGCAAGGGGGAGGAACAGCTATTTTACTGTTCAAATCAACTCGAATGTATAAATAAATCTTGCACAAGGGATGAACATGGAGAATATATCATAGCCAAATTTAAATCAAAAGACCTGCAAAAACCCCTCACATTTTATAAACATCTACAGAGTACCCAGTCAAACATTTATCACTTTAGTGAAAAACTAGGAAACATGTTTACTGATGTACACATGAATAAAAACCACCTACTACTAACAGGTGATTTCAAATAACAACTACACGACCAGGACCCACAAGAAAACCGAATTAAACAAACAAAATTTGGTAACTGCCTGTTGCTCCCAGCAAAAATCTAAACCTACAAGAATCTCCGAACAAGCATCTCCTTAAAAGACCACATCTGGACAAACACCATATCCCTTTAAAATCAGGCATAATCACAGACAACACTACAGACCACTACCCAAAACCTTTCTCATTTTCTAATCTGGGCAAACTGCCACAAGACATTACTAAAGTAACCTTCAGACTACATAACGAGACAGCGGTTAACAACTTTATAGCAGCTATGAATAACATCGACTGGCAATATGAGCTTGAAACATATACAGATATGAATGAAAGTAAAATAATTTTCTAACAAAAGCCAATGCCTCTACAACAGACATTGCCCCAGAAAAACTAAACAGATCACAGCAAAGAGACTGAATAATCCCTGGCTAACACCAAGCATCCTCAAATCCATTAACACAAAGCACAAATATGAAAAACAGTATAGAATGGGTCAAATAACTAGAGAACAGTCGAGAAATTACTCGTCAGCACTTACCAGCCTGATAAGAAGGTCAAAAAAATTGTATTATGAAATAGATTACATAACATCAAAGGTGATATGAAAAAAACCTGAAAACTCCATCTGAAATTCTTGGAACTAAAAAGTTATCCAAAAACAAAGCAATCAAACTAACAAAATCAGATGAACCCCTACTCACTCCAACCGAAACAGCAAACAGACTTAATGTTTTCTTCTCCACCATAGGAAAAAATCTAGCAAACAAAATACCAAGCACAAACGCCCGTCCATCAGACTACCTCATAGGAACCTACCCAAATACGCTATTCCTAGCTCCAACCAACCCCACTGAAGTTATGCTCATCATAAACACCCTTAAAAACAAGGCAGGAGATATAAACAACTTGCCTGCTTTTATGTACAAAAAAGCTTCTTGAGTATTGTCACCAATTATTGTAAAGCTCTTTAACAAATCCATTGAATCATCTACCTTCCCAACAATCCTCAAAATAGCGAGGGTCACTCCGATCCATAAAGGAGGTGACCAAGCTGACTTGAATAACTATAGACCAATATCTAACTTACCACTGCTCTCTAAAATCTTTGAAAAGTTAATTCATAACAGATCTATTCCTACCTCGTTTCACACAACATATTAAACCCTTGTCAGTTTGGATTCAGAAATAATAAAAGCACAAATGACGCTATCATACACATGCTAGAACTAATATATACCGCACTTGAAAAGAAAGAAGTCCCGCTGGGCATTTTCATTGATTTGCGTAAAGCTTTCGATACAGTTGACCATGAACTACTGTACTCCAAATTAATGCACTATGGTATCAGAGGCCACTCCCTCAACTACCTAAAGTCATACCTTAGTAACAGAACTCAATATGTGTATGCAAATGGTGCAAACTCCTCCACCCAACCAATCACAGTAGGAGTCCCACAAGGAAGTGTCCTTAGACCACTCCTCTTTCTCATCTACATCAATAATCTACCGAATGCATCACAGCTACTCAAACCCATATTATTTGCAGATGACACTACATATGTATTTTCCCACCCAAACGCAGCCATACTAGCAAACACAGTTAATGCTGAATTACAGAAAATATCTGCCTGGATGATGACTAACAAACTTACCCTGAACACTGATAAAACCTATGTCATTCAGTTTGGAAACAAAGCTGCAAATGATCTAATTAACATTACGCTAAATGGATCATCAGTCACAAGACTCACAGAGGGAAAATTCCTAGGTATCCACCTTGACAGTAGCCTTAAGTTCAGGACATGCATACAACAAATCACCAAGAAAATCTCCAAGACTGTAGGCATACTATCAAAGATAAGGTACTACGTTCCACAATCAGCTCTCCTGGCACTGTACCATTCACTCATATACCCTTATCTTACATATGGAATTTGTGCATGGGGATCAACAACATCCAATCACCTAAAACCCCTAATAACCCAGCAAAAGGCAGCAGTAAGAATGATAACAAATTCTCACTCCTGCCAGTATACTCCACCAATTTTCAAGTCTGAATCTGCTTACCATTAAGAACATCCATACTTATTCATGTGCCTACTACATACACAGAACAATACATGCAAATATAAACCCCCCACTCAAACTTTTCCTCGCCAACCTAAACAGGACACATGACCACAACACAAGACACAGATCTCTTTTTGATATCCCTCGTGTCCATACCACACTGTGTAAAAACTCTATGCACATAAAGGGCCCCAAAATATGGAATTCATTACCAGAAGATATTAAAGTAACCCAGTCTGAAAATCAATTTAAGACTCTTCTCAAAAGCCACTTAATCACCCTAGACTAAATGCTAAATACTCAGTATACATTTACTCACCTATGTACTCCCACATCATAACTGAAACAATCACATTGAACCTTTTATCAATTGTTGACAGGAATATAATTGAATCATTGTTTTTCACAAAAGCATTTTTAGAATGTAAATACGTATATCTTTGTATTATAAAAATTTTGATTCATTTATAATTAATGTTCTACTGTACAACTATGAAATAATTACTTTCCTACTGTACGACTATGATATACTCCTTAGTATTAAGTAGAATGTAAGCCAATAATGTTAAGTTGGCCCATAATGCCAAGGCATAATAGAGGCTCTCTTTGCATTGCAACCCACTATTGTACACACACAATCTCAATGTACTGTTTGCAAAGACATTAAATAAATAAATAAATAAATAAATAAATAAATATAAGCTCACATGGTGTGATGAAAGGGCTAAATGGCATATTTATGTAAAATGCAGGAGAGGTAAAGTTATTCTTACAAATTTATTAGAAGTTATTTTCCTAGAGATCCTGTGCAATTAGAAACCGTGAATAAAAAATTTATTGCTAAAACTGTGCCATGTAAATTTATGCCGAGGACCACAGTACTGTCTTCCATAAATTTATGCCAGGGACCTTACTGTCTCCCACAATTAGTGCTGAGGACCTTATTTCGTCTCCTGTTAATTTGTGCATAATTTTCGTGCCTTCAAGTTTGACATTAACGAACATTTTATGCCTTAGCTCAAGTTTTTGGGTATCCTGCCAGCTTGTCATGCCTAGAAAAAAAAAAATGTAGTGGTGGGCAAGTTCACAAAGTGTATCATGGGTAATAATGATTCAGCAGAACATGTCAACAATGTGTGTGCCATGCCACCCTGCATCTAAGTAAGTTTTTTTTTATTAGGCATAGTATATACATAGCACACATTTATTTTCTACAATCGTCATGAGAGAAGACACATATAATGGGCACACAAAAAGTACATTAGAGAGTATGTGCATTTTTTACTAAGGAAACTCAACGAAGTCAAACAGTATGATTTAGCTGTACGTTTAACCCTTTGACTGTTTCGGTCGCATATATACGTCTTACGAGGTACCGCTTGACGTATATACACTCATAAATTCTAGAGGCTTCAAATCAAGCAGGAGAAAGCTGGTAGGCCCACATGTGAGAGAATGGGTCTGTGTGGTAAGTGTGCACCATATAAAAAAAAATCCTGGAGCATGCAGTGCATAATGAGGAAAAAAAAAATCTCTGACTGCTTTTTTAATTAAAATGCCGACTTTGTGGTCTATTTTCGTATAGTATTTATGGTTGTATTCTCGTTTTCTTGGTCTCATTTGATAGAATGGAAAACATATTATACGAATAGAGGTGATTTTGATTGGTTTTACTATAAAAAGAACCTGGAAATGGAGCTCAAAGTAGGGGAAAAGTTTGATTTTTGCCGATGTTCAAAAGTAAACAAATGATGTCACTGTCCAATAAATGTCCAACTAGCCATTCTAATATGCAGTCATGAATGGGTTGACATTATTTGTACAATTACTATTACAATATTGCAGTAGTCTGCATAACAGTAAATCTTCTATTTTTTATTTGAATAAAAATTTAAAATAGAAAGCAAGAGTAATATCAGAGGGGCCTGGAGACATGACTGATGAACAAAGAAAATGTTATTTTAGAGCCAGGAATGTCTGCGTTGTTCATTCTGAACCTTATTTTGAAATTGTCATATTTTTAAATTTTTGTGAAATTGGCCAAATTGCAAATTTCTGACCATGTTATTGGGTAGTTGAAATCGGTAAATGGGCAGTTTCTTGTACTCAATCGATAGAAAAAAATGGAGTTCTAAAGAAATAGCTACGAGTTTGGTCAACTGGAACAATGGAATTAGCCGAAAATAGGGTTCAAAGTGGGCGAAATCGCTGATTTGTAAATATCGCCGAGGTTGCTAACTTCGCAAGAGCATAATTCTGTCAGTTTTCCATCAAATTTCGTTTTTTTTTTGGTGCCATTACAATCGGGAAAAGATTCTCTATCATTTCATAAGAAATTTTTTTTTTTTTTTAAATTTTGCGACACCAGGAGACACCTCAGGATTCGGGGTTGCGACAGTCAAGGGGTTAACCCTTTCAGGGTCCAGAGGACAAATTTCAAAGTGCACACCAGGGTCCAAGAATTTTCAAAAAAAAATTTGTTATTTTTTCTTATGAAATGGTAGAGAATCTTCTTCTGAAGGTAATAAAACAAAACGTAAGAAATTTGATGGAAAATTGACGAAATTATGCTCTCGCGAATTTTGATGTGTCAGCGATATTTATGAATCTGCGATTTTGCCAACTTTGACTCCCATTTTAGGCCAATTACATTATTCCAGTCGACCAAATTCTTAGCTATTTCACTAGTATTACTTCTATTCTATTGATTGAGCACAAGAAATTGCCAAGTCAACTGTTTCAACTACAATATAAAGTGATCGGAAATTGGTAATTTGGCCAATTTAACACCAAGTTCAAAATATTCTAATTTCAAAATAGGATCCAGAATAAACAATGTGGGTATTCCTGGCACTAAACTAACATTTCTTCTGTTCATTAGTTGTGTTTTGAGGCTTTACAAATGAATTCCATTTTGATTTTTTATTCACATAATGAATTTTTATTCAAACCAAAAAAGAGAAGATTTACTGTTATGCAATATTGTAATAATTGTATAAATATCATCACCACATTTGTGAATGTATATTAGACCCACCAGCTGGTGTGTATTAGACACGTGTGGTCGTTTGTTTACTCTTGAACATCGGCAAAAATTTAACATTTCCGCTTCTTTGAGCTCAGTTTCAAGCCATTTTCATTGCTAAAACCAATCAAAATCATCTCTATTTCTGCAATATGTCTTCCATTCTATCAAATGAGACCAAGAAATCGCAAATACAACCATAAAAAACATACGAAAAAACACTACAAATTCGCTGTTTTAATCGAAAATCACGGTCTGTTTTTTTCTCTCATTATACACTGTGTGCTGCGGGATTTGTTTTATGTGGTGCACACATACCACATAGATGTATTCTCTCATATCTAGGCCCAAATTTACCACTCACAGCTTATCAGACTGAGCCGAGCTCATGGCGTAGATCTACGGTTTGGACCCTGAACGTAAAGCCGTAGATCTACGGCACGGACCCTGAAAGGGTTAAAGGAGTATCAGTTGTAATAAGATTTCTTTGTACACAATGTCTTGCGGGCACACACAGTGACAGACCCATAAAAAGTACATTACAAAATACATTATGTATATTTTTATCTAAGATAACTCATGAAAATTACAATGTGATTTACTTCCATGTTTCCAGGGGTGTCACAACCTCAATCAATTGTAATATAAGACTTTCTTGTCAATATTGTTAGAAGACTTTTTTTTTTTTGTAAACAGTGTTAAAAGACACAATTCATATTGTACTAAAACTCCTTGAACATCTAATATGATTAGACAATGTTGTACATAGTGTCAGACACTGAAAACAGAAAAAAAGTTTTTGCAAACCTATCATAATTTGGCATAAATAATTTTTTTTTTTTTTTATTATCACACTGGCCGATTCCCACCAAGGCAGGGTGGCCCGAAAAAGAAAAACTTTCACCATCATTCACTCCATCACTGTCTTGCCAGAAAGGTGCTTTACACTACAGTTTTTAAACTGCATAAATAAATTTCCCAGTAAAAGTAGGTCTTATGCAGGGATGTGTGATGTTGCAATGGTTGTTCAATATATTTACAAATGGGGTTGTAAAAGAAGTGAATGCTCAGGTGTTGGCAAGACGTGTGGGGTTATAAGATAAAGAATCTAACACAAAATGGGAGTTGTCACAGTTGCTCTTTGCTTGTGACACTGTGCTTTTGGGAGATTCTGAAGAGAAGTTGCAGAGGTTGGTGGATGAGTTTGGTAGAGTGTGTGAAAGAAGTAAATTAAAAGTGAATACAGGAAAGAGTAAGGTGATGAGGAAAACAAAATATTTAGATAACGAAAGATTGAATATCAGATTGGAGGGAAAGAGTATGGAGGAGGTGAATTTATTCAAATATCTGGGTGTGGACGTGTCAGCAGATGGGTCTATGAAAGATGAGGTGTATCATAGAACTGACGAAGGGAAAAAGGTGAGTGGTGCACTGAGGAGTCTGTAAGCAATGAGAGGGATGTATGAGAGTATAGTAATACCAATGCTCTTATATGGATGTGAGGCATGGGTGGTGAATGTTGGAACAAGGAGAACGCTGGAGGCAGTGGAGATGTCATGTCTGAGGGCAATGTGTGGTGTGAATAAAATGCAAAGAATCCATAGTTTGGAAATTTAGAGGAGGTGTGGGATTACCAAAACTATTACCCAGAGGGCTGAGGAGGGGTTGTTGAGGTGGTTTGGATATGTAGAGAGGATGGAACAAAATAGAATGACTTCAAGAGTGTATAAATCAGTAGTGGAGGGAAGACGTGGTAGGGGTCAGCCTAGAAAGGTTGGAGCGAGGGGGTAAAGGCGGTCTTGTGTGCGAGGGGCTTGGACTTCCAGCAAGCGTGCATGAGTGTGTTAGATAAGAGCGAATGGACACAAATGGTTTTTAGGACTTGACGTGCTGTTGTAGTGTGAGCAAGGTAACATTTATGAAGGGGTTCAGGGAAACCAGCAGGCTAGACTTGAGTCCTGGAGATGGGAAGTACAGTGTCTGCACTCTGAACGAGAGGTGTTAATGTTGCAGTTTTATAACTGTAGTGTAAGTATGCCTCTGGCAAGATAGTGATGGAATGAATGATGATGAAAGTTTTTTCTTTTTTGGGCCACCCTGCATTGGTGGGAAATGGCCGATGTGTTAAATAAAATAAATAAATAAATAAATAAATGGGAAAACAAATATTGCTCTGGGCATTTTCCTGAAGTTGCCAACATGTAATCATCTTCCACAAATTCATAAGTTTTCATCATATTTTGTGTTTTTTTTTTATTGTATTTGGAAATATGAACTTTTTAAAATGTTAAGACTATTTGTTTTTATTTTTTTTCCCAAAATATGCTGTCCTCCACCACACACACAACACTTGCTCTTCTTGGTCTTAAGGATTAATTCTACATAATATATTTTGTTTTGGATTTGGGTTCAGTTTAGGTTTAAGAGAACATATCTCTCTAATAAATCTCTACACTGCTTAACCCCTTAACTGTCCAAATGTAGAGCTACATTTTTACTGATAGCACTCTGAATAAAGAGGGCAATTTTCTGTGTGCAGTAAGACTAAAAAAAATTTTTAGGGTCAGTATTTACCGAGATATAAGGCTATGAAGTTGGCGCTGGATGCTCACCTGACGGCAACATGGAGTCGTGCTGCTTGCAGAAATGTTGCTGATGTATCTTTTTTTCTCTTTTTTAATTTATATAATTTTTATGTTCTGATAATTACAATTTATAGTTCTTCTTGTGATTTTACAGCCAATCTTTGTTCTGACACTAATATTAGGTACTGAAATAGTAACCAAATAGTCACAAGCACACTGAGAGGTGAACATTTTCACCTGCCATGGTCACATACTATTGTCTAGAAATATATACAAAGTATTTATAGGTCCCAGCAATGTTTTAGACATGCTGGAGTATATATGAAACTGTTGACGGTGCAGCACTAATACTGATGATCATGCACTACTCCACTTAACTTTGGCTTTATTTGTTCTCATTGTTACACAAACATGTCTGTCTGTCTAACCCTGTCTGTTTATCTCTTTTTTCTGCTTATCTGTCTGCCTGTGTTTCTGTCTTGCTGTCTCTGTCTCAGAGATAGTCGTTCATGAACCAACAGGTATTATGCATGATGCAGAGTCATCATGTCTGATTTCTGAATAGGCAAAAATGCATATTACTTGCCAGTCATGCTTATTATGTCTTATATCTACAAGCACAGTATAGCACTTTGTCTGGATTTTTTGGGTTATCCTAGGTAATTTACACTATGTATGATAACTATACTTATGTGTACCTGAGAGACAGATAGATACAGCCAAAGTCAATCAGCTACCTTTATACCCTTGATATACCTTTGAAGAGTCTGGCCATGGGCCAGGCTCATCTGGTGCTTGCCTGGTCAACCAGGCTGTTGCTGCTAGAGGCCCGCTGCCCCACATATCCATCATAGCCTGGTTGATCTGGCACCTGGTGAAGATACTTGTCTAGTTTCTTCTTGAAGGCTTCTACACTTGTTCCAGCCATGTTTCTGATATCTTCTGGTAAGTTGTTGAATACTCTGGGACCCCAAATGTTGATACAGTGTTCCTTTATTGTCCCCACTGCACCCCTGCTCCTCACTGGGTTTATTTTGCACTTCTTCCCGTATCTCTCACTCCAATATGTTGTTATGGTAGTGTGCAGATTTGGGATCAGGCCCTCAAGTACTTTCCAGGTGTATATTATCATGTATCTGGCTAGCCAGCCAATCAGCTGGCCTGCCGAACACGTATTACACGTGTTCCAGAATCGTTTCTCTTTACTTAGGGCACAGGTTGTAGGACATTCTGGCAGATGGCACTAGCAGTGGTATCAAAACTAAAAGGGTGTTGCACAAATGTTCCACATGGGTTATTATCAAGGGGGGATATTTCCTGAACCCTTGTGCCCATCCATCTCAAAGCCACTAAACTCGGGTCAACATCACTTTCCTCTTAAAAGGGAGTTAATACACATAGCACATGAACCTGGTGTTGCCACTCTGCACACTGAGCCATTAAAATGGGCTCCCACAAAGTACTAAGTGGTCCCATATTTTTTTAATACTGTGCATACCAAGGGTTAAGACCAGGCATCTCAGGCCAATTGTGCCAAATTTGGAAGCAGGAAAAATAAAACTTTGATCTACGTTTGGAGCACTAGCAGTGAAAACATAGATCTACATTTGGACAGTTAACGAGTTAATACTGACACTCAAAAGAAATAATGATTCAGACTGAAAAAAAAAGATTGGACATGAGAGACTGATTATTAATACATTCACAGAGGAAGCACTAAACTTGAAAGGGTTATAGTGTCTGGAAGAATGATAGACAATCATGTATGATCCAAGGAAATTGAGGCCAGGTCCAATTTCATGGATCAAGAGCCCCTCACTGGCATCAGGAAAAAACTTTCGAGCCAGAAAAAAACATAGGAAAATTAAATCTTTTTGCTGGCTGCTCTTCAGTGAAAACATATGGTAGTCAAAAGTCACAAGTACAGAAGCCCACAAATTTGTAGGGATGATTGTAAGTGGTAATATTACTTACTTGTTAGAAAAATTATTACTGTAGGAAATGGCATCCTAATAACAGAGAACAGGTTTTCTTACCGCCAAACTCAGGTGGAATAAAATGAAGAGGATAACCAGTAGTTTTATGTAGTACAGGTTCTGACTCATTTAATGTCAGAACAGCTATACTCTGTGCTTTTGCCAAACTCACAAATACTTGATTGAGGTGGTGTAAGGCTGGGTTGTCTGTTGAAGTATAAAAAAAATCATTTTACCAAACCAAAGTTAATTTTATTCATGACAGTTTCAACAAAATGATAATATTATATAACTGGGAGTATCATTACCATCTAAAAATTTACAACAGACATTATGACATAGCAAAGGGGATAAATGGCATGCATAATGGATAATGCAGGAGAAGGTGCAATCAGGTACACAGGAATAAAATTAGGGAAATAATAAGCCCACTTACCTATAACTCAGGTCAACTTACTAGTAATTACAAAGAAATATATACCACTTATAACACTTATTTCCTCTTGGTAATCATACAACATACAAATGAAGTCTTGGTAATCAATAATTATGCAGGATGGGATGAAAATAAATTATCCAAGCTCACAGTCACTAGTGTCATGGTGTTTAGACAGGTAGACAGATTAAAACAGGCCCTGATAAACTGTTTTCAAAGATTCTAAAAGAATGTAAAGAGAATTTGGTAAACCAGTACATGTGTATCATTATAAATAGGTACAGTACATACTGTGCTGGATATGTGGAAAAATGGTATATGTGATACCTATTTAGAAAGTAGGAGACAGATCCTCAACTGCTAATTACAGATCAATCAGCTTGACCTCAATTATGAGAAAGTTGATGGAATCATTAACTGCAGATGCAAGTTTAAGTCCCGTTGAAAGACATAACTTGATCAGAGAATCTCAGCACATTTTACAAGGGGGCGTTCTTGCATGACAAATTTACTAACCTTTTTTTTTTCACTAAGGTACAGTAGTAGGTTGGTAGACAGCAGTCATCTAGAGAGGTACTACCACCCTGTTATGAGTGTGAAATGGAAACCTGTTAATGTTTTTACGCTCTGGTAGGGCCGCTGATCTTTTCTTTCAGGCTCATCAGTATGTAAGGTGACAGGCAAATCTTTCAAACTTCTACTTACATTTAGTATACACATACCTCTACTTTTTTATGTGCTTCATAATATTTCTTAATTCTGCAATATTTCCTTTCCAACCTAGGAAGCCCAGTCTGAGATTGGGCTATGAGGAAAATAATCCAGAACCACTAATAGCCCATCATCTTGATAACAGAAAGAAGTCCACTGTTGCAAAGACAGTCAAATGGGAGACTGTTTAATGCATTTTAAACAGTGAATATGGACACAGATTGTTCTGGTGTGCACTGGTTGCTCACTTTCTGGTCAAACAGTAGAATTTTTTATTGTCTTTATTTTGTTTCATTTATTGGTGTTCTGGTATATTATAATTAGTTATTATTTTACTGCTAGAGGACAACTTAACCTAAACTAAATAACATAAAGCAAGAAATTTACCACAGATGTATGTGAGAAATCCACATAGAATTTGTGAGGAAGAGTCAAACATACACTGTATATGAGGTGATATAGCATGATTGAGAATACAACATTGTGTACATGAAATTCAGTAAGGCTTTAGATAGAGTTCCACACAGGACATTGATAAAGAAGGTAGATGCACATGGTATTAGAAGAGAAATTCTATCCTGGGCATGACTGACTGATAGGCAACAGTGTTTAAGCAGGGAGAAATCAGAATGAGAACCTGTTACAAGTGGTAATCCGTAGGAGTCAGTTGCTCACAGTCTACATATGTATATGTCATTGATGATGGAATAAATAGAGATGTAAGTAAATTTTCAGAAGCCATAAGAATAGGCTGCCAAATAATTTCTAAGAGCATGAGGATACTACAGGATGATTTAGATAGGGTGGGGAGAGGGGTGGGATTAAAGGATAAAAAATCATATACAAAATGGGAGTTGACAAGGTTACTTTTTGCTGATGATACTGTGCTCTTGAGAGATTCTGAAGAGGAGTTGCAAAAGTTAGTGGACGAGTTTGAGAGGGTGTGTAAAAGAAGGTGGTTGAAGGTGAACAGAGATAAGAGTAAGGTGATGAGGGTATCAAACGAGTTAGGTAAGGAAACACTGAATATCAGATTGGAGGGAGAGAGTATGGAAGAAGTGAATGTGTTCAGATATTTGGGAGTGGACATGAAAGACGAGGTAAACCATAGAGTTGATGAAAGTAAAAAGGTGAATGGTGCAATGAGGTATATGTTGAGATAAAGAATGTTATCCATGGAGGTAATGAAGGGAAGGAGAGTATAGTGGTACCAATACTCTTATATGGGTGTGAAGCATGGGTTGTGAATCTTGCAGCAAGGAGGCTGGAGGCAGTGGAGGTGTCACGTCCAAGAGCAATGTGTGGCATATATGCAGAGATTTTGTAGTGTGGAAATTAGAAAGTGTAGAGTTACTAAAATAATTATTTAGAGGGCTGAGGAGGGGTTGTTGAGGTGTTTGGTCATTTAGAGAGGATGGAGGAGAATAGGATGACTTGGAAGGTGTATAAATCTGTACTGGAGGGAAGGTGGGGTAGGGGTTGTTCTAGGAAAGGATGGAGGGAGGGGGGTAAAGGTTTTGTGTGCATGGGGCTTCTAAACTGTTGTATTCTGAGCACCTCTGCAAAAGCAGTGATAATGTGTGAGTGTGGTGAAAGTGTTGAATGATGATGAAAAGTATTTTCTTTTTGGGGATTTTCTTTCTTTTTTGGGTCACCCTGCCTCGGTGGGAGACGACCGACTTGTTGAAAAAAAAAAAAATAAAAAGATGTTATCTTCATTATAGAATAATAAGAAAATATTATAACCTTTATATTATAATAATAAGGTAAAAGGACTCCAATGGAAATAAGTCACTCAGTCTGACTTTTTTGGGTTATCCCAGGTTCTCTACACATATGCTGCTATGTATGATAATTCTATGTAACTGTATTTGTGTATACCTGAATAAACTTACTTACTTACTGTTATAAGTGTATATTTTACTATATAATTAAAAGTGCATGTTACTTAACCCTTTCAGGGTCCGTGCCGTAGATCTATGGCTTTACGTTCTGGGTCCAAACCGTAGATCTACGCCATGAGCTCAGCTCACTCTGATAAGCTGTGAGTGGTAAATTTGGGCCTAGATATGAGAGAATACATCTATGTGGTATGTGTGCACCACATAAAACAAATCCTGCAGCACACAGTGCATAATGAGAGAAAAAAAACTGAGACCGTAATTTTCGATTAAAACAGCGACTTTGCAGTGTTTTTTCGTATGTTTTTTATGGTTGTATTTGCGATTTCTTGGTCTCATTTGGTGATGATATTTATACAATTATTACAATACTAAATAACAGTAAATCTTCTATTTTTTGGTTTGAATAAAAATTCATTATGTGAATAAAAAATCAAAATGGAATTCATTTGTAAAGCCTCAAAACACAACTAATGAACAGAGGAAATGTTAGTTTAGTGCCATGAATATCCACATTGTTTATTCTGGACCCTATTTTGAAATTGGAATATTTTGAACTGTGTTAAATTGGCCAAATTACCAGTTTCCGATCACTTTATTTTGTAGTTGAAACAGTTGACTTGGCGATTTCTTGTGCTCAATCGATAGAAGTAATACTAGTGAAATAGCTAAGAATTTGGTCGACTGGAATACTGTAATTGGCCTAAAATGGGAGTCAAAGTTGGCAAAATCGCAGATTCATAAATATCGCTGACACATCAAAATTCGCGAGAGCATAATTTCGTCAATTTTCCATCAAATTTCTTACGTTTTGTTTTATTACCTTCAGAAGAAGATTCTCTACCATTTCATAAGAAAAAATAACAAATTTTTTTTTTTTTAAATTCTTGGATCCTGGTGTGCACTTTGAAATTTGGCCTCTGGACCCTGAAAGGGTTAAAAGCAACATCAGGTGCTAGAAAAGGTACTATATCAGGTGCTAAAGTGTTAACTTTTTTTAATTGAATCTTAGTATACCCAGTGCCTCATACATTTTTTAGCTTTAACAATTTCAGGGTTGGTCCCGTACGTGTATGGCTTGATAGCCAGTGTTGGTCCCATATTTATACACCAAAATTCTAGCGCCTTCAAATCTGGTGGAAGAAAGCTGGTAGGCCTACATATGAAAAAATTGGTCTTTGTGGTCAGTGTGTACAATATAAAAAAATCCTGCAGCAAGCAGTGCATAATGAGGAAAAAAAAACTCTGACTGTTCTTGGTTTAAAACAGCAACTTTGCAGTGTATTTTTGTATGGTATTTATGGTTGTATTCTTGTTTTCTTGGTCTCACTTGATAGAATGAAAAACATATTACAGAAATAGAGATGATTTTGATTAGTTTCATGATGAAAACGACCTTGAAATTGAGCTCAAATTAGCGGAAATGTCCGATTTTTGCTGATGTTCAAGAGTAAACAAATCATGCCAAGCGTCCAATACACATCAACTGGTGAGTCTAATATTCTTTCACAAGTGCGCTGATATTGTTTATACCATTTTTACAATAATGCAGTAGTCTGCATAACAGTAAATCTTCTATTTTCTGTGAGAATAAAAATTCAAAATGGAAAGCGAGAATAATATAAGAGAGGCCTGGAGACATGACTAATGAACAGAGAAAATGTTATTTTAGTGCCAGGATTGTCTGTCTTGTTTATTCTGGACCCTATTTTGAAATTGGCATCTTTTGAAATTTGGATGAAATTGGCCAAATTGCCAATTTCTGACTACTTTATTGAATAATTGAAATCGGTAAATGGGCAGATTCTTGTACTCAATCGAAAGAACAAATGGAGTTCTAGTGAAATAGCTATGATTTTAGTTGATTGGAACAATAGAATTGGTTGAAAATAGGGCTTAAAGTGGGCAAAATCGCCGATGTGTAAATATCGCTAACTTTGGGAGAGCATAATTTCATAAGTTTTCCATCAAATTTTGTACTTTTGGTATCATTACCATTGGAAAAAGATTCTCTATCATTTCATAAGAATTTTTTTTTTTTTTTTGAAAATTTTTTGACCCTGAGAGTGTAATGATCAGGGGTCTCAACCCTCAAAGGGTTAATGATAAATTTAATCCGTATATTCATATTTGTTATTGATTAACAGTAATTGATTCTCATTTACTTAGCAATATAAGATTCTAATAAAAGTGCTAAATCAGGTGCTAAAGTGTTATCTTTTCTTTGTTTTATTTTATTATATTCAGTAGCTCCTTCATTTTTAACTTTAAGATAATTATCTTAGTCCGTATATTCATATTTGTGAGTCGTTAACAGTAAATGTTTTTTTATTTTTTGATAATTGCAACAGCTTATTTCTCTACTTACCTTCTGTAGATACTTATTTACATCTTCCTTTACTCTTATAAATAAAAATATCGATCCTGATATCAACCTCTTATTAAACTGCACAAATAATCCTAACAGTAATTGCCATTACTACACTGCTAGTCAGGCTAAAACTCTACTCAGTGCCAGCAAGAACATAACAGTTTTCAAATAGTATAATGTTAGATCATTGAGTAAACATTATGATGACCTCCTTGCACTACTGAAGTCTCTAAATGCTATTATGCTTTCATTATTCTTAATAAAACATGTTAAGTAAAAGAACAAATGCAACTCGTGTGACATTTTATTGTGGCAACGTTTCACTCTCCAGGAGCTTTATCAAGTCGGCTTGATAAAGCTCCTGGAGAGTGATATGTCACGTTAGTTGCATTTGTGTCCTTTTACTTAACAAACTGTCAGTAATTCTACTAATATTATTACTGAAACCTGGCTCAAACAAGATGTGACATACATATTTACCATACCTGGTTACACAGCCATACATAACTGCAGGCCTGACCAACTAGGAGGAGGCACTGCCATCCCACTACTCTGATGAACCGGAATGTATGAAATTTACTTGCACTGGGGTTACAATACAAATTTTTATTTCTTTCCAAGTTTACATTGAGATTATGTAATTACAGTAATGAGTTGCAGTGCAAAGAGAGTCACTATCATGCCATGGCATTCTGGGCAGACTAAATTTAATGGCTTATAGACTACTTTACCCTTTGACTGTTTTGGTCGTATATATACGTCTTACGAGGTACTGTGTTTGACGTATATATACTCATAAATTCTAGCGGCTTCAAATCAAGCAGGAAAAAGCTGGTAGGCCCACATGTGAGAGAATGGGTCTGTGTGGTAAGTGTGCACCATATAAAAAAAATCCTGGTGCACGCAGTGCATAATGAGAAAAAAAAAACTCGAACCGTTTTTTTTAATTAAAATGCTGACTTTGTGGTCTATTTTCGTATAGTATTTATAGTTGTACAGTATTCTCGTTTTCTTGGTCTCACTTGATAGAATGGAAAACATATTATAGAAATAGATGTGATTTTGGTTGGTTTTACTATAAAAAGAACCTGGAAATGGAGCTCAAAGTAGGAAAAATGTTTGATTTTTGCCTATGTTCAAAAGTAAGCAAATGATGTCATTGTCCAATAAATGTCCAACTAGCCATTCTAATATGCAGTCATGAATGGGTTGACATTATTTGTACAACTATTACAATATTGCAGAAGTCTGCATAACAGTAAATCTTCTATTTTTTGTTGGAATAAAACTTCAAAATAGAAAGCAAGAATAATATCAGAGGGACCAGGAGATGTGACTGATAAACAAAGAAATGTTATTTTAGAGCCAGAAATGTCTGCATTGTTCATTCTGGACCTTATTTTGAAATTGTCATATTTTTTAATTTTTGTGAAATTGGCCAAATTGCAAATTTCTAACCATGTTATTGGGTAGTTGAAATCGGTAAATGGGCAGTTTCTTGTACTCAATCGATAGAAAAAATGGAGTTCTAAAGAATTACCTATGAGTTTGGTCGACTAGAACAATGGAATTAGCCGAAAATAGGGTTCAAATTGGGCGAAATCGCCGAGGTCGCTAACTTCACGAGAGCGTAATTCTGTCAGTTTTCCATCAAATTTCGTTGTTTTGGTGTCATTACAATCAGGAAAATATTCTCTATCATTTCATATGAAAAAATAATTTTTTTTTTTTAAATTTTGCGACACCAGGAGACACCTCAGGATTGGGGGTTGCGACAGTCAAGGGGTTAATACTAGAGAAATTGATCATAGTTTAAGTTGTACATTTGTTTTTATTTATAGCAGACAGTAAGCTTACTCAAATTATAATCTGGGGATGTTACATTGGGACAAGTTGAAAGTATTTTGTAGGTTGTGTATATCAATAGTAAATATTTAAATTATATTATGGGAATATAATATTGAGCATTGTTGAAAGTAGTTTACAGTATGAGAATGCTACAATTTGGTGTAAGGCAGTACAGTTCTGGGCAGGTATTTATACTACAATGTAATAACAATGTAGTATTAAGTAATGTATGAACTTTGGGTAACTAAATTTTGAAGTGTTAATATTTAGGTAATTGGGAGATCTTTTGGCAAATTTAAGTATTGAGTATTTAGTTTAGGGTGAGTAGGTGGTTTTTGCAATGGTGAATATATAATAGCTAAATTTGCATCAAAAAACCTAAAAAAAACTGTAACAGTTGGAGCAGTCTACAGATTATCACACACAAATGCTTATACTTTTAGTGGTAACTTTAGAAACATGATAACTGACTCAGAGTTGAATAAACACCATCTGATACTTACAGATTTCAACATAAACCTCATCCAAGCAACTGATCCTCCAGTAGCTGATTTCACAAACACTATGAACGATTGCTTGCTACTACCGTCTATAACTAAGCCAACAAGAATCTCTGAGACAAGTGCCTCATTACTTGACCAAATCCGGACCAACACTATCTCCACTACAAGCAGGTATAATCACAGGCAACACTACAGACCCCTATCCTACCTTTCTCATAACCAACAATGTAAATTACTTCGAGACTCTAGAAAGATCTAATTCTCCTGCATGATGAGTTATCAGTAAAAAATTTAATATTAGCACTAGGTGACACTGATTGGCAGAGAGAGCTAGCTGACAGCAATATTAACAAAGATGTTGAAACTTTTTTACATAAAACCCAAAACCTCCATAACATGCATTGTCTGATCAAAATGAAGCAGGTCACAGCAGAGAGACTAAACAGCCCATAGCTAACAAATAGCATCCTCCAATCCATTGATTTGAGGATACTATTTGATTTGAAAAACTGTTCAGATCAGGCCTGATTACTAAAGAACTGGTAAAACAATACACGTCAATACTCACAAAACTAATACGAAAATCAAAGCAAATGTATTATGGAAATAGATTTATTGAAATAAAAGGTGATATGAAAATGACCTGGCAAACCCTCTCCAAAATTTTGGGCTCTAAAAAACTGTCTAGAAACAGAAAGATAAACTTAGCTAAACCAGATGAACCTCACATACAGGCTATAGATATGGTCAACAAACTTAATGTCTTCTTCTCTACTGTAGGATCAAAGCTAGCAAGCAAAATTCCTAGCTCAAATACTCAGCTGAAAGAATACCTCACTGGCACCTACCCAAATACTCTATATCTAGCTCCAGCTAATTCTACTGAAGTCTCACTTCACACCCATATAAGAGTGTTGGTACCACTATACGTTCATACATTCCCTTCTTTGTCGCCATAGATAATGTTTTTTGTCTCCACATATACCTCAATGCACCACTCACCTTTTTTTCTTCATCAATTCTATGGTTAACCTCATCCTTCATACATCCATCCATTGACACATCAACTCCCAAATATCTGAAAACATTCACTTCTTCCATACTCCTCCTCCCCAATTTGATATCCAATTTTTCTTTATCTAAATCATTTGATACCCTGGAGATGGACTTACAGTCTCATTCTGAGGAGGTGTCTGTTAATTTGCAGTTTAAACTGTGTTAAGCACCTTCTGCAAGACAGTGTGGCAGTGAATGATGGTGAAGTTTTTCTTTTCGGGCCACCTGCCTTGGTGGAATCGGCACGTGTGATAATAAAAAAAAAAAAAGAATTCACCTTACTCTTTTATTGTTCACTTTCAATTTTACTTTACACACACTCCCAACTCGTCCACTAACCTTGCAACTATTCTTTAAACCCCACTAAGAAATATCAGCAAAAGTAACTGTGTCAATTCCATTGTTTAGATTCCCATATTTAATCCACCTCCCAATACCCTGCATTCTTCTTTACAACCCCACTATAATTTAACAACCCTGGGACATTACACATCCAGTCTAAAGACCTACTTTTACTGGATAGTCCCCTTTTCTACACCCTTAACCTGAGCCTCACTATCTATAAACTTTACAGCATTAGTACTTACCACTATTTCATATACTTCAACTCTGCCACATTTCCCCTATCCACTTTATCATATGTCTTTTGTAAATCCATAAATGCAATGAAAACTTCCCTACCTTTATCTAAATACTGTTCACATATATGCTTCAATGTAAACACTTGATCTACACATCCCCTACCCACTCTAAAACTTCCTTGCTCATCAAAAATCCTACATTCTGTCTTGCCTCTAATTCTTTCAATAATAACCCTACCATAAACTTTTCCTGGTATACTCAGTAAACTTATTCCTCTATAATTTTTAGAATCTCTTTTGTCCCCTTTCTCTTTATATAAAGGAATTATACATGCTCTCTGTCAATCCCTAGGTACCTTCCCCAGGCCCGGTGGCCTGGTGGCTAAAGCTCCCGCTTCACACAAGGAGGGCCCGGGTTCGATTCCCGGCGGGTGGAAACATTCGACATGTTTCCTTACACCTGTTGTCCTAGTTCACCTAGCAGCAAATAGGTACCTGGGTGTTAGTCGACTGGTGTGGGTCGCATCCTGGGGGACAAGATTAAGGACCCCAATGGAAATAAGTTAGACAGTCCTCGATGACGCACTGACTTTCTTGGGTTATCCTGGGTGGCTAACCCTCCGGGGTTAAAAATCCGAACGAAATCTTATCTTATCTTATCTTAAAAATACCAATCACTCCAACACTATATCCCCCCTGCTTTTAACATTTCTGTCATGATCCTATCAGCTCCAGCTGCTTTACCCCCTTTCATTCTACGTAATGCCTCACGCACCTCCCCATACTCACATCCTGCTCTTCTTCGCTCCTAAAAGATGGTACACCTCCCTGGCCAGTACATGAAATTACCACCTCCCTTTCTTCTTCAACATTTAAAAGATCCTCAAAATATTCCCGCCATCTACCCAATACCTCCATCTCGCCATCTACTAACTCCTCTACTCTGTTTTTAACTGACAAATCCATTCGTTCCCTAGGCTTTCTTAACTTGTTCATCTCACTCCAAAATTATTTCTTATTTTCATCAAAATTTCTTGACAGTACCTCTCCCACTCTATTATCTGCTCTCCTTTTACACTTTCTCACCACTCTCTTCACCTTTCTTTTACTCTCCATATACTCTGCACTTCTTATAACACTTCTGCTTTGTAAAAACCTCTCGTAACCTACTTTTTCTCTTTTATCACACCCTTTACTTCATCATTTCACCAATCACTCCTCTTTCCTCCTGCACCCACCCTCCTATAGCCACAAACTTCTGCCCCCATATTCTAATACTGCATTTTTAAAATTATTCCAACCCTCACTCCAACTTCTTCCTCCCTTAGTTTATACACTTTCACCCCTCTCTTACTTGTTGTTGCCATTTTCCTTTTGTCCCATCTACCTCTTACTCTAACTGTAGCTACAACTTAATAATGATCCGATATATCAGTTGCCCCTGTATAAACATGTACATCCTGAAGCCTATCCATCAATTTTTTATCCACCAGTATACAATCTAAGAAACTACTTTCATTACATGCTACATCATACCTTGTATATTTATTTATCCTTTTTTTTCATAAAATATGTATTACTTATTACCAAACCTCTTTTTACACATAGCTCAATTAAAGGCACCCAAAATTTACCTACTACTCCCTTCACAACATTTTTACCCACTTTAGCATTGAAATCCCCAACCACAAGTACTCTCACATTTAGTTCAAAACTCCCCATACACTCACTCAACAATTCCCAAAACCTCTCTCTCTCTCCTCTACACTTCTCTCTTCTCCAGGTGCATATATGCTTACTATAACCCACTTTTCACATCCAACCTTTATTTTACTCCACATAATCCTAGAATTAATACATTTATACTCGCTCTTTTCCTGTCATAGCTTATCCTTCAACATTATTGCTACTCCTACTTTAGCTAGCTCTAACTCTGAACTAATCCTATTTACTTCTCTCCACTGAAACTCTCCCACCCCCTTCAGCTTTGTTGTACTTAAAGCCAGGACATCCAGCTTCTTCTCATTCATAGCATCCACAATCGTCTCTTTTGTTATCATTCGCAAAACATCCACGCACATTCAGACATCCCACTTTGACAATTTTCTTCTTCTTCTTTTTGGTAATCTTTACAGGAAAAGGGGTTTACTAACCCATTGTTCCCAGCATTTTAGTTGACTTTTGCAACACGCATGACTTACGTAGGAAAGATTCTTATTCCACTTCCCCATGGATATAAAAGAAAAAGTAATAAGAACAAGAACTATTAAGATAAAATCAAAGAAAACTCAGATGAGTGTGTATAAATAAACGTGTATATGTAAGTGTAGTGTGAGCTAAGTGTAAGAAGCAGCAAGACATACCTGTAATCTTGCATATTTATGAGACAGACAAAAGACACCAGCAATCCTACCATTATGTAAAACAATTACAGGCTCTCATTTTACACTCACTTGGCAGGATGGTAGTACCTCCCTGGGTGGTTGCTGTCTACCAACCTACTACTACTCACATTAGTATTAAGATAAAATAAAGATTTGTTAAAAAGTTAACTATTCTTATCTTGTCTAGACTTAAGTAATTATTATGTACTAGGATTAGTTTGCTTGAAATGCCCCATCATGATAGAGACTTTCTTTGTACTTAATACCTTATTATTATACTATAAAGGAGATAATATCTTATTATTATACTATAAAGGATATATATACTAGGAACAAGGTAAAAAGAATTATTTACATTTACATGTGTTAGCTAAAAAAATAAAAAATCATTCTTCTCCTTTTCTGTTGCTACATTCATTAGGCACCTTTTGGCTCTCTTCTTGAACTGGCTCATGCTATGACTGGCTTTGACATGTGCAGGCAATCTGTTCCATTCCTTTACTGCTGTACAATAAAGGGTGTTTGAAGCCTGGCCACTGACTGTGGTTACGACAAAGTTGTGCTCTCTCCCCCTAGTACTATGACTGCTTTGGTTCCCAGCCTTGACAAAATTGGCAGCAAGGTATTTTGGACACTATTTGTGAGCAGTTTTATAAACCTGATTTAACTTCAGTTGTTTTACTGTCTTCAACATTCCACATATCCAACTGTTGTAATTCATCCTGGCCTACATGTTCTCTTGGACCCAGGTCCAAGATGAATCTTACCATTTTGTTCTATGTGATTTGCAGTTCATCATTCAGCTTTTTGTCAAGGCAGAGTGCCATGAAGAGCAAGCATAGTCCATATGACACTGATTAAGGGCTAGACGTAGGGTCCTGCGAGCCTCAGTAGGTAGACACTGAGCTTGTCAGTAGATAAACTTCAGTCTGGCATTCACTTTCTTTACTACACTGTTCCCTATCAGTTCTCCTGACATGCATGGGTCAAAGGGGATTCCCAGATATTTTACTGAGGAAACTGAAGTGACATTAAAATTATTTACCCTTCTCAGTTTATGTTTCATGTCAAAGAGTATGGCATTCTGTTTTCCCGAGGTGTATCGATAATGTGTTGTCTACTAACCATTTACTGTCCCATTTTTAAATAAGTAAAGGATCTGCACATACAAAAAACAGCAAGTCTCTTTATCACGAAAAATACGAATTTACCCGTCCTCATTTCACATAGTTCTGTTGCTGGTTGTAACACCTGGCGGAGCACTCCCTGTGTAACAGATGTGGCCAATGGAGACCCCTGGTGAGGGACACTGAAGAAGACTATAGCCATGGTCTGCTTGGCAAAACTGTTAGCTTCCCACTGGTTATGCTGTAAAAATATCCACATCTTTAATATATAAAATATAATACTACTATATAAAATATAATATGTATATAAAACATAATACAGTGAACCCCCGACTTATGATGTCCTGAACCTACATTAAAACCGACTTACGATGCTTGTCAGCGTAAAAATCTGACCCCGACACACGTTGAAAAACTCAACCTACATCATTCGTCCGTACACGTCCACGTCTGTCTGGCCTGAGCGCCTCAGCTGAGCTAGTGTGACATTGTTTACCACTGATTATCCACCCAGGATAACCCAAGAAAGTCAGTGTGTCATCGAGGACTGTCTAACTTATTTTCATTGGGGTCCTTAATCTCGTCCCCCAGGATGCGACTCACACCAGTCGACTAACACCCAGGTGAACAGGAAAAAATGCCTGGAACTAGTGCTCATATTGGTGAATTTAAGGCCAGCAAAGGTTGGTTTGAGAGATTTAAGAATCGTAGTGGCATACACAGTGTGATAAGGCCTGTTCTGGAAGAAGATGCCAAACAGGACCTACATTACTCAGGAGAAAAAGGCACTCCCAGGACACAGTCTCACAACTCATCACTACATCTTCAATAAAGGTAAGTGTCATTTATTCTTCATTTAGTACACTAGCACATGCACAATATATATTGTGCATGTATCCTCCTTTTTGTGTGTAGGAAAATGTATATTTTATGTGGTAAAAAGTTTTTTTTTCATACTTTTGGGTGTCTTGAACGGATTAATTTCATTTCCATTATTTCTTATGGGGAAAATTATCCGACTTACGATAATTTCGTCTTACGATGTGCTCTCAGGAACGGATTAATATCGTAAGTCGGGGGTCCACTGTATATAAAATTCTTCCAAGTTCAAAACAGGTGACATGCATATATCTTAAACAGATTATCATGTAAAGTAAAAGGACACGAGTGCAACTAATGTGATATTTTTATTGTGGCAACGTTTCGCTCTCCAGGAGCTTTGTCAAGCTCCTGACAAAGCGGCTTGACAAAGCTCCTGGAGAGCGAAATGTTCCCACAATAAAAATGTCACATTAGTTGCACTTGTGTCCTTTTACTTTACATATTGTCGGTAATTCTACCGACTTTATTACAGATTATCATGCTTGGGATAATGAAAAATGCATGAATGCATAGCAGCCCTTTGAGCCCATTTGGAATGTCACACATTCACACCAAATACAGTACAGTGGGACCTCAATATTTGTACAACTCAATATTCACTCACCTTTTTCGAGAAAAATTTGACTTGGTATTCAGACATTGCCTTGATATTTGATCTAAACAAAATGGTCCATCTGGATGAAGCTCAACAAAAACAAAGCATCACGTGCTCAGTTTCTCGTCAGCATTCATTTATTAAGTATAGTTTGTACAAGATTCATGAAAGTTTTTTGGTACTTCATTGTTATTCTGTGGTGTTTTTTAAATATTTTCATTGAAAATAAGTAATCATGGCCTCCAAAAAAGTAGTGATCCAAACAAGCCTAAAAGGAAAGCAATGAGAACAACAATTAAAGTGAAAAAAGAACTCATTGTGAAGTGGGAAAGTGGAACACGTATATCAGACCTGGCCATTCAATATGTTATGGCAAAATCCCCTTTATCGTCCATACTGAAAAATAAAGAGGCAATAAAAGGGGCTGATGTGGCAAAAGAAGTGAAAATTCTTGCTGTGAAAATGTCACAGATAACTGAAGAAATGAAAAAGCTTTGGTTAGTGTGGATTAACAAAAAGCAACTGGCCAATTATAGAGTTTTTGAAACAATTTGTGAAAAAGCAAAGTGGTTAGATACAGTAATAGTACCTTGGTACTCGAACAGCTCCCAACTCGAATAATTCGGTATTCGAACACTTTGTTCCATAAAAAAAATCGCTCAATAGTTGACTGTTTGCTCGGCACTCAACCAAACAAACACGACATGCTACCGAGGAATACGTTAGGAGTTTAGTGACTACGTGGAGGCTGAGGGTTTTATTCCCCAACAAGTGTTCAATTGTGATGAGACAAATTTATTTTTGGAAAAAATGCCAAACAGAACCTATATCACTTGAGAGGAGAGGTCACTGCCAGGACACAAGCCAATGAAGGACAGACTCACTCTTTTGTTGTGTGAGCATTTAAGTGGTCATTTAACCCTTTCACTATTGGTGCCGTAATATTTTGGCCTGCAAGGCAGTGTTGGTGCTGTAGTATTACACAAAAATTCTAGCAGCTTCAAATCTAGTGAGAGACCTGGTAGACCTACATGTGAGAGAATGGGTCTGTGTGGTCAGTGTGTGCAGTAAAAAAAAAAATCGAGGAGGCAGTGGTGCATTATGGGAACGCCATTTCAGTAGTACACTTTGTATATATAATATGCACATAAGGCATTTGTTGAACTGAGGAGGGAATTTATTACCCTCCAAGGTAGGGTAATCCATAAAAAAAAAAAAACACATTTAATATCACAGATTTAATAGCTTTCTTTGCCAGACAAGCAATCAAACTTTGACACTAAAATGTGGAGTAAGCCAGGTAACAATAACCAGAAACTTAGTTTTTCAGGTATCAAAAGAGAAGATGACACTCAAATTTGAATGATTTACTTGCCTTTACTTGTGAGAAAAACTCTTCTTTGCTATATTCTTTAGCAAAGACATCATTATCTCCAGATGATTTGCTTTTTAATTCTACCAGCATGTTTTTAACTAGAAGACCACCCATGGAATGGGAAATCCATATAATTGGTCGTTCACCAACCCCTGCTGCTGCTAATGCATGTGCCATGTCTCTGCTGCGCTCAATAACAGATTTTCTGAAAGAAAGAGAAACTTTTTACAACTTTGTTACAAACCACCTATATTTTAATTGAAATATAACTTGAAGATTTGTTCGGATTTTTAACCCCGGAGGGTTAGCCACCCAGGATAACCCAAGAAAGTCAGTGCGTCATCGAGGACTGTCTAACTTATTTCCATTGGGGTCCTCAATCTTGTCCCCCAGGATGCGACCCACACCAGTCGACTAACACCCAGGTACCTATTTTGCTGCTAGGTGAACAGGACAACAGGTGTAAGGAAACATGTCGAAATGTTTCCACCGCCGGGAATCGAACCCGGGCCCACCGTGTGTGAAGCGGGAGCTTTAGCCACCAGGCCACCGGGCCACCAGTGTAATGTAATGAAGAGATAACTTATCCAATACAGTGGACCCTCGACATTCGATACTAATTCGTTCCTGAGAGCTATCGAATGTCAAAAATATCTAAAGTCGAATTAATTTTCCCCATAAGAAATAATGGAAATCAAATTAATCCGTGCAAGACACCCAAAAGTATGAAAAAAAAAAATTTACCACATGAAATATTAAGTTTAATGCAATAGAATAATTACAATAGCAACAATAACAATAGAATAAATGACACTTACCTTTAATGAAGATCTAGTGATGATTGATGGGATGGGAGGAGGGCAGTGTGTGGATGGTGTTAGTGTTTAGAAGGGGAAACCCCTCCCATTAGGACTTGAACTGGCAGCCTCACCATGCCTTACCACACTGTGTATGCCACTACGATTCTTAAATCTTTCAAATCAACCTTTGCTGGCCTTAACTTCACTCACATCACCACTAGTTGCAGGCAATTTCTTTACCAAATCATCATGCACTCCGACACACGCACTCAACTTTCGTACTTTGCAATTATCTCTTTCGTCATTTCGATAGTCATTAGCACCTTTTTTCTCGAAGGGTTGGCACTAGAAGCTTTCTTGGGGCCTATGGTTACTTATTTTGCAGAAACAAGCACCAAAAACAGTGATAATATGGATAATATGGAATGTACTGAATGTATCCGTAGATGTGCGCACACTGGCTGGCTTGTAAACACTGGAACACACGGGGCAGTTCAGGCCACATGTGGACATGTCTCGTACGAATCGTATCGAATGTCGGGTTTTCCAATGAATGTTGAGGCAAAATTTTTGCGTTAAAATGCATCGAATGTCGGATTTATCGAATGTCGATGCCATCAAATGTCGGGGGTCCACTGTACTTGTACAGTAGCTAGGTGATCCACATCTAACTTACTTAACAAACATTTCCTAATAGTCACCCATACAGGAGGGCTCTTAGGTTTCCGACCCTTTACAGCAAGTGAAAATCACTGGAGGGTGGAAAAGAGCATTTTTTTCATTATCAAATGCATCTAAAATGCCTGATAGTGTGTTTACACTATCATATATTAATTGCTCAATAAAAAAAGATAAAACACTGAACATAATGGACAATGGCTCAATTGAAAGCCAACAAACAATTTTTTTTCTTTTAACAAGTTGGCCGTCTCCCACCGAGGCAGGGTGACCCAAAAAGAAAGAAAATCCCCAAAAAGAAAATACTTTCATCATCATTCAACACTTTCACCTCACTCATACATAATCACAGTTTTTTCAGAGGTGCTCAGAACACAACAGTTTAGAAGCATATACACATAAAGATACACACATATCCCTCCAAAATGAAAATATCCCATACCCATCCTTTAAAGTGCAGGCATTGTACTTCCCATTTCCAGGACTCAAGTCCAGCTATATAAAATTAACCAGTTTCCCTGAATCCCTTCACTAAATATTACCCTGCTCACACTCCAACAGCTTGTCAGTCCCAAATACCATTTGTCTCCATTCACTCCAAACACGCTCATGCACGCTTGCTGGAAGTCCAAGCCCCTCGCCCACAAAACCTCCTTTACCTCCTCCCTCCAACCTTTTCGAGGACGACCCCTACCCCTCCTTCCTTCCCCTACAGATTTATACACTCTCCATGTCATTCTACTTTCATCCATTCTCTTTAAATGATCAAACCACCTCAACAACCCCTCTTCAGCCCTCTGACTAATTTATTTATTTATTTATTTATTTATTTATTATTATTTGGACATGATACATAGTTGTACAAAAGAAATACAGTGGTTGAGTGTACATGCCAAAAGCCCCTTATTTATTTATTTACTTATTTATTTATTTAGTAATTTGAGCATACATACAGAGGTACAAAAAAATACAGGTAAGAGCAGCATGCCAAAGCCACTTGTATGCATAGCATTACGGGCTGGCTTAAAATTAACTTAAGATTAACTAAGCAATGATGTAATCAGTGATAAAACATTATTGTAAACAGATAACAATAAAGCACAAATGAGTATTACAAAGACAGGTCATATGGTTGCATGCATTGCTGTACATTCAGTAGAATGGAGTATTCTGTTAGGTAGTGTATTTAAAAAATAACAAAGTTAGATTGGGTCTTAGGCTTAACATTTATGTGATATAATTGTGAGAAACATTTAAGATATACAATTTATAAGGTTCAGTTATTCAGTATTTATTTGGTTTTGGGTGAGTAAGTGATCTTTGAGAAGAGAATTGAATTTATAAACAGGTAGTGTTTCTTTTATATTTACAAGTAATGAATTCCAGATTTTAGGGCCTTTTATGTGCATTGAGTTTTTGCATAGCGTGAGAAGGACACAAGGAACATCAAAGAGTGATCTGTGTCTTGTGTTATGGTCATGTTTGAGGGGAGGGTTAATATCAGAGTTAAGTGTTCTATGTATGTAATAGGTGCAGTAATAAGTATGGATGTTTTGTATGGTGAGTAGGTTTAGTGTTTTGAATATTGGTGGAGTGTGCTGCCTGTAGTGGGAATTTATCATCATTCTGACTGCAGCCTTTTGTTGGGTAATTAGTGGTCTGAGATGGTTAATTGTTGTTGAGCCCCATGCACAAATTCCATAGGTGAGATAGGGGTAAATAAGAGAGTGATATAGGGCCAGGAGGGCTGACTGTGGAACATAGTACTGTATCTTCGATAATATGCCTACGGTCTTGGAAATTTTCTTAGAAATTTGTTGTATATGTGTATGAAATTTGAGTCTATTATCAAGGTGGATTCCTAAGAATTTTCCCTCTGTTAGCTTTGTGATAGGTGATCCTTGTATGCAGAGCATTGCGGGCAGGCTTAAAATTAACTTAAGATTAACTTTTACTAACTCCACACTTTCTCCTAATTTCCACAATCCGAATACTCTGCATAATATTTACACCATACATTGCCCTTAGACAGGATATCTCCACCACCTCCAACCGCCTCCTTGCTGCAGCATTTACAACCCAAGCTTCACACCCATATAAGTGTGTTGGTAACACTATACTGTCATACATTCCCTTCTGTGCCTCAAAAGATTATGTTTTTAGTCTCCACATATACCTCAATGCACCACTCACCTTTTTTCCTTCATCAATTCCATGGTTAACCTCATCCTTCATACATCCATCCACTGACACGTCAACTCGGAAATATCTAAAAACATTCACTTCTTCCATACTACTCCTCCCCAATTTGATATCCAATTTTTCTTTATCTAAATCATTTGATACCCTCATCACCTTACTCTTTTCTATGTTCACTTTCAACTTTCTACCTTTACACACACTCTTAAACTCATCCACTAACCTTTGTAACTTTTCTTTAGAATCTCCCATAAGCACAGTATCATCAGCAAAAAGTAACTGTGTCAGTTCCCATTTTTGTATTTGATTCCCCATAATTTAATCCCACCCCTCTCCCCAACACCCTAGCATTTACTTCTTTTGCAACCCTATCTATAAATATATTAAACAACCATGGTGACATTACACATCTCTGTCTACTGGGAAGTAGTCTCTCTCTTCCACACACCCTAACCTGAGCCTCACTATCCTCATACAAACTCTTTACAGCATTTAGTAACTTACTACCTATTCCATATACTTGCAACATCTGCCACATTGCTCCCCTATCCACTCTATCATATGCCTTTTCTAAATCCATAAATGCAATGAAAACTTCCCTACCTTTATCTAAATATTGTTCACATATGTGCTTCAGTGTAAACACTTGATCTACATATCCCCTACCCACTCTAATACCTCCTTGCTCATCCACAATCCTACATTCTGTCTTACCTCTAATTCTTTTAATAATAACCCTACCATACATTTTTCCTGGTATACTTTGTAAACTTATTCCTCTATAATTTTTACAATCTCTTTTGTCCCCCTTCCCTTTATATAAAGGAATTATACTACATGTTCTCTGGCAATCCCTAGGTACCTTCCCCTCTTTCATACATTTTTTAAACAAAAGTACCAACCACTCCAACACTATATCCCCCCCTGCTTTTAACATTTCTGTCATGATCCCGTCAGTTCCAGCTGCTTTACCCCCTTTCATTCTACGTAATGCCTCACGCACCTCCCCCACACTCACATCCTGCTCTTCTTCACTCCTAAAAGATGGTATACCTTCCTGACCTGTGCATGACATTCCCATCTATCTCTCCCTGACCTGTGCATGACATTCCCATCTATCTCTTACTCTAACTGTAGCTACAACTTAATAATGATCCGATGTATCAGTTGCCCCTTTATAAACATGTACTTCCTGAAGCCTAACCATCAACCATTAATCCACCAATATATAATCTAACAAAATACTTTCATTACGTGCTGTATCATACCTTGTATATTTATTTATCCTCTTTTTCATAAAATATGTATTACTTATTACCAAACCTCTTTCTACACATAGCTCAATTAACCCTTTGACTGTCGCAAGCCCCAATCCTGAAGTGTCTCCTGGTGTCGAGAAATATTTGAAAAAAAAAAATTATTTTTTTTCTTATGAAAATGCTAAGATTATTTTTCTGGTTGTTTTAGCCCCCAAAAAAATATTTTGCTCATCAGTACTTACCGAGATATAGAGGCATGAAGTTGGCAGAAAATGAACTGCGTATGGCAACAGCGGTGACTGCCACTCACCTGGTAAATTTTGGTTTACTTGTATTCAAAGGTTTCTTGTTTTTTTCACTATTTTATTTTTTCACATAACTTATGTGGCCTGTGAGTCCCAAGTAAGGTGCAATGTACATACACCTGCCATCCAACTTACGACCAAGGTTGGTTCCGACCAACCGGTCGTAAGTCAAAATGGATGTAAGTCGAACCTTTGAAAATTGCCGACATACTGGGTAGGGCATAATGTCAAACTTTTCCTATATAAACTACCTACATAGTACTGTAATGTAATGTACAATCATTATTTCATTCTTTTTACCATAATTTACTTCTATTGTTATATTTTAATTATTTATGTACTGTATATAATGTATACATGGTAGAGAACTGTATTGTAAATTTTACATCGCATACAGTATCATATGTTACTGTTATCTTTATGTACTGTTGACACAGTCAATGGGAGAATACCACTGGTAGTGTCATCCTGCCAGAATGTAGTATAACCTATGCCCTAAGTAAATAGAAACAACTCTGGAACATGTGTAATATGTAGCTGGCTGGCTGGCTGGCCAGGTGAGTGGGTGGCCGGGTGGGTGGTGGGTGACCGGGTGGGTAGGTGGGTGGGTGGCCGGGTAGGTGGGTGGGTGGCCGGGTGGGTGGGTGGGTGGGTGTTTGGGTGGCTGGGTGGGTGGTTAGCTGACTGAATGTGGCTGCCTCTCTCTCTCTCTGTATTTCTCTCTCTCTCTCTCTCTCACAGGTACATGTAAATAAAGTTATCTTACATAGTATAAATTACCTAGGATAACCCAAAAAATTCCAGACAAAGTGCTATACAGTGGATCTGTGCTCCAGTGCCCTACTACTACTCATTACTTACCTTAAAATATCTGTAGTCTTAATGTAGAGTAAGAGGTGAGTAAACAAGATTAAATGAATAAACGAATGAGAGTGTAGAAGGTTGGCGAGTTATGTAAACAAACATTGTTGTGGTTGTTACCAGCCCGGACACGAATGGTTTCTGTTCACTCTGTCAAGCCGACCAGAAAAACATCTCATATTTGTTAATTTATATGTTTATATGTTAAGTAGCATGTTTATTATATAATTTTGAAAAAGAAATCATAGATGGATTAAGCAAAATGTCTATATCAACGTTTTATACACATTTAATGCGCCTCAGTGATTATTATTGTTATCATTATTAATATGGCGTCTTCAAGACCAATTACACTCTTAATGAGTGGCTCTGAGACAGACAAGCAGACAGAGAGACAGACACACAGGTAGACAGACACACACAGGTAGACAGAGACAGACACACACAGGTAGACAGAGACAGACACACACAGGTAGACAGAGACAGACACAGGTAGACAGAAAGACACACAGGTAGACAGAAAGACACCACAGGTAGACAGACACAGGCAGACAAAGACAGACACACAAGCAGACAGAAAGACAGACACACAGGTAGACAGAAAGACAGACACACAGGTAGACAGACAGATAAACAGATACACAGATATACAGGCAGATGGATACAGACAGGTTTATGTGCAACAGTGAAAACAAATAGAGAGTTCGAGAGTAAGAGCCTTTCTTGCCACAATCTCCAGTGCAAGATGCAGACTTCATCTTAGGAGCCATGGTGAATTTACTGTCCAGTTAGTACAGTTAATATAGTATGATGCTGCTGATAGGGCAGGGTTACTCAAACTGATGCTGCCTGCATGACGCATTGCCGCTGCGAGTATGTCAAATATTGTACAGTGGTGTGCATCAGCAGGCCCAGCCCAGCTGCCAGATGCACGGTCGTAAGTCGAGTGGACGTATGTTGAGCAGGTCGTAAGTCAGATGGTATGTGTATATACACTCATTGTATACAACACAATAAGCGCACAAACATAATTATCAATATATTGTTTACACAAACAATACAAAAAATTTTTTATTACTATTGTTTTATAATACAGTGGACCCCCGGTTAACGAAGTTTTTTCATTCCAGTAGTATGTTCAGGTGCCAGTACTGACCGAATTTTTTCCCATAAGGAATATTGTGAAGTAGATTAGTCCATTTCAGACCCCCAAACATACACGTACAAACGCACTTACATAAATACACTTACATAATTGGTCGCATTTGGAGGTGATCGTTAAGCGGGGGTCCACTGTAATATATAAATGTACAGTCACTGGACATGTTCCTAGAAGTTCTGCAGCTTGTGGAACACTTTGAAACATGGTTTCATACACAAAGGTGTTTTACACTCCTTACACATAAAACGAGTGTGTCTGCATTTTTGTGGGCATTAGCAGGCAGTTGTGTTACGTAGTTATCCTAGGTAAATGGTCGTGTGTCATCATTCCTTCCTTCCTACCTTCCTGCATTCCTTTCCTACCTTCCTTCCTTCCTTACTTTTTTCCTTCCTTCCTTCCTTTCATCTTGTCCTTCCTTCCTGCCTTCCCTTCTTCCTTCCTTCTGGTTTCTATAATATACTATATACACATATATAGTCACTAGATACTTTCATATGACTGCTATTATCTTCATTCAGCAAGCCTGTCTTGTGTGTAAGTGTGTGGCTTCTAATTGTTTTGAGTCAGCTGTCAAAAAGACATACTGTCTCATTACTCACTCCACCTACTGCCTGTCAAAACAATAGGGTGGGATGCTCGCTTCCCCTCCATCCTATCTAATTATCTTTCTCCCTCATTCTCTCTCTTTCTCCTTCATTCTTCCTTCTCCTTCATTCTTCCTTCTCCTTCATTCTTCATTCTCCTTCATTCTTTGCTTCTAATTGTTTTGAGTCAGGGTCGGCAGCTGTCAAAATGACATATTGTCTCATACTCACTCTCCCTACTGCCTGTCAAAACAATGAGGTGGGATGCTCCCTTCCCCTCCATCCTATCTAATTATCTTTCTCCTTCATTCTCTCTCTTTCTCCTTCATTCTTCCTTCTCCTTCATTCTTCATTCTCCTTCAATCTTCATTCTCCATTCTTCTGGTATCCTGGGCATTGCTTTTGGTCACAAACTCCTCAAAACCATGAATTTGATCTTCACTGACATTTCCATCTGTGTTAGAGCATCACTTGGGAAGAGTAGAGTCCCAGATTTGCTGGAGAGTCACATATTTCTTACTGCTAGGCATGCTGAACAAGGACTACTGAAATGGCATTCCCACAATGCACCACTGGCTCCCCGATTTTTTTTATATGGTGCACACTGACCATGGAGACCCATTCTCTCATATGTGGGCCTACCAGCTTTCTCCTGCTTGATTTGAAGCCGCTAGAATTTATGAGTTTTAATATGTCAAACACGGTGGCTCGTAAGACGCATATATACGACCGAAACAGTCAAAGGGTTAAAGGCTTTCCATTTTCATTTACCCCTGGCACCCCAACTTTACCTACTACTCCCTCCAAAACATTTTTACCCACTTTAGCATTGAAATCCCCAACCACAAGTACTCTCACACTTGGTTCAAAACTCTCCACACACTCACTCAACATTTCGCAAAATCTCTCTCTCTCCTCTAAACTTCTATCTTCTCCAGTTGCATATATGCTTACTATAACCCACTTTTCACATCCAACCTTTATTTTACTCCACATAATCCTTGAATTAATACATTTATACTCCCTCTTTTCCTGCCATAACTTATCCTTCAACATTACTGCTACTCCTTCTTTAGCTCTAACTCTATTTGAAGCCCCTGACCTAATCCCATTTACTTCTCTCCACTGAAACTCTCCCACCCCCTTCAACATCCCACTTTGACAATTTTCTTCATCTTCTTATTTTTAGTAATCTGTACAGGAAGAGGGGTTACTAGCCCATTGTAGAACACTGAGAAAAGGGTGCTGTATATGTGGGGCCCTCCTGTACTAGTTTGCTACTGTCATTTTGAAGATTGAGGCACTTATGCAACATATGGGAATCTTTATTTAGGAAACGTTTTGCCATACAGTGGCTTCATCAGTCCAATACAAAGCAGAAGGTGTAAGGAGAGGAGGAGTTTGAGGTAATCAGTCCCTCAGCCTGGAGTCGATGTGTTCAGTCCATGAATCTTGTAGAATGTACAGCATAGGGCCGTAGACGTGGCTTATATACTGTAGCCAGGTGAGGCGAAGCAGGAGGAGGCAGGTCATAGTGGTACTATCCACTAGTCGAAGTAGGTCTTCGTCCAAAGGTTGGACAAGTGTTGAAGAATTCTTTGTAACAAGATCCCATGATGCTGCAGTGTCTGACAGTTGTGATGAATGGTTTGAAAACCCGACAAGTTGAAGATTGATACACTTGTGCAACATATGGGAATCTTTATTTAGGAAACGTTTCTCCACACAGTGGCTTCATCAGTCCAATTCAAAGCAGAAGGTGTAAGGAGAGGAGGAGTTTGAGGTAATCAGTCCCTCAGCCTGGAGTCGATGTGTTCAGTCCATCAATCTTGTAGAATGTACAGCATAGGGCCATAGACGTGGCTTATATACTGTAGTCCTTACAAGCCATGGTGCTAGATAACACCCCACGCTAATCCCAGACAGCTTAGGACAGGTACGACCACAGTGATCACTGACCACAGGATGGTTACATCCTTACCCTTAGGTAAAGCAAGGAAGGAAGGACCTCAATAAGCAACAGGATTAATGTCATAGATACACATATACATGTACATGTACAGTGGACCCCCGCATAACAATATTAATCCGTTCCTGAGAGCTCATTGTTATGCAAAATTATCGTTATGCGAATGAATTTTCCCCATAAGAAATAATGGAAATCAAATTAATCCATGCAAGACACCCAAAAGTATGAAAAAAAAAAATTTACCACATGAAATATACATTTTCCTACACACAAAGAGAAGGATACATGCACAATATAAGTAGTACATGCACATAAATTGTGCATACTACTCACTAATACAATAAGAAAAATGACACACCGTGAAGATGCACATGACGATGAAAGTTCTAGTCCTTACCCTGAGTACGTAGACCTGTGACTTCCAGAACAGGAAAACTGGACCACTCAATTCTAACTCACAAGATATTGCTGCTTTAAATTCACCAATATGACACTGTTCCAGGCATCTTTCCTGTTCATCCGTGAGAGCTCGACTGTGTGGCGTTGATCGTGCGAGACAAATTAACCCAAGAAATAAGTATAGCTCATAACTGTTTGGTATCCTGTGGCTACCACCTGGGGTAATGTATTGTATTACCAATTAAGCCACATGCCAACACATTGTCTACACAGCAGCAGAGAGAAGTGCTACAGCACAAGCAGACGTGTACATGCACAATACTACAGGGCAGCCACTGACTTACACAGAATGAGGGGAAACATGACACTATCGTTATCGAGAGAGCAGCAATGACTGCTGAGACACTGCAGCTGCAGTGCTACCACAGAGCACGCAGCTAACAGTGGCATTCTACCAGAACAGGCCTAGCACACTACGTGAAGCCCCAGATCTACATCAGCAAACACAACTGACTGCGGGCTTTGACATTCACCAAAGACGGTGCTACCAGGCAATTCTATCCAGCACACTGGGTGGTACGCACAGGCTGATGGTGCTACAGGGAGACAGCATAAGTGACCCATGGAAATAATTAGATAGTCTTCTGACATACATTTTTGGATGAATTATCCTGGGTGGTACCCTTGGGTAATTGTTTATTGGTAATCTCAATAAGCCACACACGAATGGTGCTACAGGCAGCAGCAGCAGCAGCTGACAGTGCTACAGCAGCAGCAGACGGTGCTACAGCAGCAGCAGATGGTACTACAGCAGCAGCAGCTGACGGTGGTACAGCAGCAGCAGAAGCTGATGGTGCTACAGCAGCAGCAGCAGCAGCATCAGCAGTTGACCATTGTGCCACAGTATTTCGATAATATTTCTCACCCTTTTTACCACAGGGTTGGCACTAGAAGCTTTCTTGGGGCCTATGGTCACTTTTTTTGCAGATAAAATCACCAAAAACGCTGTAATAATACGAAATGTTCCGATTGTATGCTTGGATGTTACCGTGGAGGCTGGCTTGTAAACAATGCCACCAGCGGAACATGTGAGGCTGGTTCAGGCCGCACATTAGACGTGTCTCGGACGAATAGCTTTGAGCGGGTTTTTTAGCGGTATGCGAGGCAAAATCTTAGCGATAAAATGTATCGGTATGCAGATTTAACGTTATGTGATGCCAACAGTATGTGGGGGTCCACTGTACTACTATTCCTCACCTTCAAATGCAGTACAAATTACAATACGTACTACATAAACTACGACTGAACACTTTTACATATATTATTCAAGTCTAAGTACAGGTCTCCCTCAACATTCACGTTTTCAACTTTCGCGGGCTTCACACATTCGCGAATTCCCAACCGCCAAATTCCCAGCCTCCAAATCATATTTAAGTTTACCACCACGAGTCCTTTCTACCCTCCCTCCGACCCCTGCAACTGGCAGCCAGCCCTCCCACCACTGTGTGGTGAGTGTTTTGTTTGTTCATTATTTGCAATTAAACTACAGTATAAATAATGTAAACCCATTCATGACTGCATACTAGAATGGCTATTCAGACAGGTATTGAAGGTGACATCATGTGTTTACTCTTGAACACAGCAAAGAATCAAACATTTCTGCTACTGCTAATAATAATAATAATAATAATAATAATAATAATAATAATAATAATAATAATAATAATAATAATAATAAAAATAATAATAATAATATATAATAATAATAATAATAATAAGTAAAATAATTAAAAAATACATTAAAAAGCAGAGCAAAGGGGACCGGGGGGTTTTCAAGAAAAAGGATTTTTCCCTAAAAACCGCGATGGCTCTAGACAGCAGGGTTTCCCCCAAAAGAAAAGGGGGAAAAATCCACAAAAGCCCCGAGTTATTGCCCAAGACTAAATTTCCCCCCTTTTTTAACCGGGTTTGGGCACTGGTTTCTGGGGCCCAGGCACTTTTTTTCAGTAAAATCAAAAAACGGAAAAAACCCGGGGGTTGACCCGGAGTTCCGGACTCGTAAACATGAAGGGAATTTCGGGGCCCGAAATTGGGCTGGGAAAATTTGGGGGGGTTTTTTTTTCAAAAAAATTTAGGAAAAAATTTGTCAATTTAACGTTTTGATAAGGTTTGGGGGCCATTTTATATTTCCCCTTCAAATGGAAAATTACTTCACATAAAAGTAATTTTTTTCTTAATTAAATTGTAGTGGGTTTGGTGATAGAAACGCCCAGAGAAATACTTTTTGCTATGTGGTATAAAATGGAAGCCGTACAATGGACCCCAGTACGATGGCTCACCCAACGTTAATCCCCCTACGTACATTTTAACAAAAAATTTTGCCTGGTAATGCTAAAAAAACCACCTACCAATTCGTTTTAGATGCATCCCCCGTGTAGCTTTGGGACGCCTCAGCTTCCCCCGGGGGCCCGTGTTTACAAGCCAGCCCGGGGTCGCATCAAGCTACAATGAAGTTTTTTATATTATCACAGGTTTTAGTGATTTTACTGCAAAAAAAAGTCCCATGGGCCCCAAAAAAGCTTTTAGTGCCAAACGTGTGGTTAAAAAAGGCGAAAAATTACTATGGAAATGAAGAAAGCGATAATTGCTAAGTACGAAAGTGGTGTGAGTGTCTCCAAGCTGGCCAGGTTGTATACCAAACCCCAATCAACCATCGCTACTATTGTGGCCAACAAAACGGCAATCAAGGAAGCTGTTCTTGCAAAAGGTGCAAGTTTGTTTTCGAAACAGAGATCACAAGTACTCGAAGATGTTGAGAGACTGTTATTGGTGTGGATAAATGAAAAACAGATAGTAGGAGATACCATCTCTCAAGTGATCATATGTAAAAAGGGTGGGAAATACGTACTATCATACCACGGTCAGCTGCTGCTGCACCACGGTCAGCTGTTGCTGCACCACCATCAGCTGTTGCTGCACCACAGTCAGCTGCTGCTGCACCACAGTCAGCTGCTGCTGCACCACAGTCAGCTGTTGCTGAACCACGATCAGCTGCTGCTGCACCACAGTCAGCGGCTGCTGCACCATGGTCAGCTGCTGCTGCACCACAGTCAGCTGTTGCTGAACCGCAGCCAGCTGTTGCTGCACCAGTCAGCTGTTGCTGAACCATGGTCAGCTGCTGTTGCACCATGGTCAGCTGCTGCTGCACCAGTCAGCTGCTGCTACACCACCATCAGCTGTTGCTGCACCACAGTCAGCTGTTGCTGCACCAGTCAGCTGTTGCTGAACCACGGTGAGCTGCTGCTGCACCACGGTCAGCTGCTGCTGCACCACCATCAGCTGTTTCTGACCAACATGACTCGTCCCGAACCTGTCCATCCAGGCCTGCCATCATTGTTTACATGCCAGGGTGGCCAGTTGCATGCATACATTCGATACATTTTGTATTATTCCATTGTTTATAGTGCTTGTAACTGCTAAATAAGCCACCACGGGCCCAAAGAAAGCTTCTAGTGCCAACCCTGTGGTAAAAAGGGTGAGAAATATGTACTGTCATACCACGGTCAGCTGCTGCTGCATCACCGTCAGCTGTTGCTGCACCACAGTTGGCTGTTGCTGCACCACGGTCAGCTGTTGCTGCACCACGGTCAGCTGTTGCTGCACCAATCAGCTGTTGCTGAACCACGGTCAGCTGCTGTTGCACCACGGTCAGCTGCTGCTGCACCACGGTCAGCTGTTGCTGCACCAATCAGCTGTTGCTGAACCACGGTCAGCTGCTGTTGCACCACGGTCAGCTGCTGCTGCACCACAGTCAGCTGCTGCTGCACCACGGTCAGCTGCTGCTGCACCACAGTCAGCTGCTGCTATACCACCATCAGCTGTTGCTGGACCATGGTCAGCTGTTGTTGCACCAGTCAGATGTTGCTGCACCACAGTCAGCTGCTGCTACACCACCATCATCTGTTGCTGCACCACGATCAGCTGGTCCTAGTGGCATTAAAAGAAGAAGGGAAGTAACCCCAGAAAAGGACGTGCTACCTAAAGTCCTAATGGAAGGGGATTCCTCTTCTAAACATTAAAAACTTCCATACTCTCCCCTCCTCCCATCCCATCAATCATCACCAGATCTTCAATAAAGATAAGTGTCAGTTTGTGTGTATTAAAATTAATATTTCATGTGGTAAAATTTTTTTTTTTTCATACTTTGTGGTGTCTTGCACAGATTAATTTGATTTCCATTATTTCTTATGGGGAAAATTAATTCAGCTAACGATAATTTCAGCATACGATGAGCTTTCAGGAACGGATTAATATCGTTAGCTGAGGGTCCACTGTAATTGTTTTACATGATGGTAGGATTGCTGGTGTCTTTTTTCTGTCTCATAAACATGCAAGGTTTCAGATACGTCTTACTACGTCTATTTACACTTAGGTCACACTGCACGTGCATGTACAAGCATGTTTTTTTATGTACAGTAGATCATTATTTAACACGGTAGTTACGTTCCTGAAAATGCTGTGTTAGGTAAAACTGTGTTAGATGAACTGAAGAACTTATGGGAAAAACAGAGTTATGTTCCTAAGAGCACCCCAAAAAGCCAAACAACTTTTTTTTAGACCAACAGATCTTACAAAAATAAAAGTGCATTTGTAATTGTAGTCCATTGTCGTGATATATTACTGCTTAAGACTACAAATGCAACAAAAACAATAGTATTTCTTACCTTAAATTGTGGGTAATGGTATTTGTGGATGATTGCAAAGAAAGTGGATATGGATGGTGTGGCCTTACTGGGCTGAGGTGGATGGTTGTTGGTTGTCGGCAGAAGTGGATGGTAGAGGTTCTGGTACTAAAGTCGATGATTGTATTGGAGTGGGCATAAATTCTGTAATGAATCTCTGAGCTCTTTTACCCTGCAGTACATTATATAGCTGATGGTAAGGCATCATCAGCTGGTCTAGACCCCGTTTCAAAGCACTGCTTCTAGATTTGTCAGGGTCCTCTTCAGTGAAAAAGTCTGTAACTTTACCAATATTACAGAACTGCTCATGTAACTGCTGCAATGTTAACTGTTTTTCTTCAGGTTCTTCATCTTATCTGGCTCCCTTGTATCTGGTAATCTCCCTGCCAGCTGAACCTTACTCTCAAGCAAGAGAAAAACCAGTCAAAGAAGTAACTACAGAAGGCCATAACTTTCCCCAGCTTGTATTTAATCCCTAAACGGTCCAAACATATATATACATTCTTACGCGTAGCGCCCCAAACGTATATACAGTGGACCCCCAACATTCGATACTAATCCGTTCCTGAGAGCCATTGAATGTCGAAAATATCGAAAGTCAAATTAATTTTCCCCATAAGAAATAATGGAAACCAAATTAATCCATGCAAGACACCCAAAAGTATGAAAAAAAAATTTTACCACATGAAATATTAAGTTTAATGCACTAGAATAATTACAATAACAACAATAACAATAGATTAATAACAATAGAATAATTGACACTTACCTTTAATGAAAATCTGGTGATGATTGATGGGATGGGAGGAGGGGAGAGTGTGGATGGTGTTAGTGTTTAGAAGGGAAATCCCCTTCCATTAGGACTTGAACTGGCAGCCTCACCATGCCTTACCACAATGTGTATGCCACTACGATTCTTAAATCTTTCAAACCAACCTTTGCTGGCCTTAAATTCACTCACATCACCACTAGTTGCAGGTAATTTCTTTACCAAATCATCATGCAACTGCCTAGCTTTTTCACAAATGATCGCTTGAGAGATGCTATCTCCTGCTATCTGTTTTTCATTTATCCACACCAATAACAGTCTCTCAACATCTTCTAACACTAGCGATCTTTGTTTCGAAAACAAAGTTGCACCTTTTGCAACAACAGCTTCCTTGATTGCCGTTTTCCTGCTCACTATAGTAGAGATGGTTGATTGGGGTTTACTATACAACCTGGCCAGCTCCGGCACATGCACTCCACTTTCGAACTTTGCAATTAACTCCTTCTTCATTTCAATAGTCATTAGCGCCTTTTTTCTCGAAGGCTTGGCACTAGAAGCTTTCTTGGGGCCCATGGTTACTTATTTTGCAGAAACAAGCACCAAAAACAGTGATAATATGGAATGTACCGAATGTATCCTTAGATGCGCGCACACAGGCTGGCTTGCAAACACTGGCACACACGGGGCAGTTCAGGCCACACGTGGACACGTCTTGTACGAATCGTATCAAATGTCGGGTTTTCCATTGAATGTTGAGGCGAAATTTTAGCGTTAAAATGCATCGAATGTCGGATTTGTCAAATGTCGATGCCTTCGAATGTCGGGGGTCCACTGTATACATTTTATTTTTCCTGCCTCCAAATTTGGCACGATTGGTCTGAGATGCTTGGTCAGCATAAAATTGGTCTTAACACTCGGTGTGCGCAGTATTAAAAAAATCTGGGACCACTCAGTACCTTGTGGGAGCGCCAGTTAAATTGAGCGCCAACTAGAGCAAACAGTGCGGCAAACACCAAGGATTCACTGATGTAATGTCATATTAACACTTCTCTTTTAAGAGGAAAGTGATGTTAACCCCAAGTTTAGGGTCTGTCGATCTCTGTCTCTATCTGTCTCTGTCTATCTGTGTCTGTCTGTCTCTGGCTATGTCTATCTGTCTCTGTCTATCTCTTTCAATCTTTGTCTGTCTCACATGTGCACATAAATACAAGTATATGTAGTATAAATTACCTAGGATAACCCAAAAATCCAGACAAAGTGCTATACTCTGCTTGAAGATGTGAGTAAAGGTGATGATGCAGTCTTGTCGCTCTCTCTGAGACAGAGAGCTAGACGGATAGACAGACAGACAGGGAGCTTGACAGACAGACAGACAGAAATGTTTGTGTACCAGCAAAAACAAAGGAGGGGGATGGTCATCTAATCTTTTCTTATCAGCTGCACCCTTCCCCACCCTCGTGTATGCTCATCAAATGTCAGCTCTTATCAGATGTTATCTCCCCTTATCATGTCACTGTCAGGGGTGGACTTTGTTTTTCATGCTTCAAGTGAACATATTATTACGTATTATTATTATTACTATTATTATCATTACTATTATTATTCTTCTTTCAACACACCGGCTGTATCCCACCCAGGCGGGGTGGCCCGAAAGGAAAAACGAAAGTTTCTCCTTTTACATTTAGTAATATATACAGGAGAAGAGGTTACTAGCCCCTTGCTCCCGGCATTTTAGTTGCCTCTTACAACACGCATGGCTTACGGAGGAAGAATTCTGTTCCACTTCGGCAACACTTCTGCAATCGGCAGGACTTGCTGTTGCTGTCAAGTGAGCATCCAGTGCCAACTTCTGGGCCTCATACCTCGGTAAATACTGACCGTAAAAATTTTTTTTTTATCCTATAACACTTAGAAAAATGTGCTCTTTTTATCAACAAAAAAAAAAAAAGATTTTTTTTATTTTTCAAAATATTCGGGGCACTGTGCGAGTGAACGTATATATATGTTTGGACCGTTTAAGGGTTAATGTTGATTGAGGCACTTCATTCCATGCACTTCTAGTATAGTTGATGGGATCTGCAATGCTAAATTTATTCCAGCAGCTTGGTACTGGCAAGTTGGAGAAAAAAAAAAAAAAAAAAAAGAACATGTGCCAAATAAACTCGTGTTAAATGACAGTCTACTGTATATATACACACACACACACACCCTTCTGGGTTTTCTTCTATCATCTTACTAGTTCTTGTTCTTGTTTATTTCCACTTATCTCCATGGGGAAGTGGAACAGAATTCTTCCTCCATAAGCCATGCACGTCGTAAGAGGCGACTAACATGCCGAGAGCAAGGGGTTAGTAACCCCTTCTCCTGTATACATTACTAAAGTTAAAAAGAGAAACTTTTGTTTTTCTTTTTGGGCCACCCTGCTTTGGTGGGATATAGCCAGTCAGTTGAAAGAAGATCATTCAAGTGGCATTAGTCATTAATGTGTACATTTTTCTAACAGCAATAATGAATAAATAACTTCTGCTGACTCTTACCCAGTTCCTTCTGTTGAACACTCGCTCTCCCATCTCCACCACCCACACTTAAAGTTGACAGCAATTACTCTCACTGGCAATTTAAGTGTTGGAACTAACCAATCCAATGGCCAACAACAAGTGTAAAATTCGTCTACATCTGAAACAAGAGTAAATTACTGTCATTGTTAACTTATCCTCCATGTTTCAAGAAAAAATCTTTGAAACTTACTGCAAGTGCAAAAAAAAAAAAGCTCATAAAAGAATATAGTAGCAATATTTTAGATAAATAATGTTATTAGCTAGATAATTCTGATGGTTAGATTCAAGGGATGGACCAAGGGCATTTGCCTACACATTGTGACTCCAGAAAATAAGTTATCAATACTACTCTATTAAGAAAAAATTATACAGTGGAACCTTGGTGTCGAACAAATTGGCTTTTGAACAATGAATTCAAGAAACAAATGTCCTGGTTTTCATGTGTGCTCTTGGTTGTCGACCGACAATGCTCAGATTATGTGATCACTAGAGTCCACAGCCCTCTTAGGATCTATAGTGATTAATGCACATGCTGTCAACCACCTCTTGAGGTCTTGTAAACATTCACCTTGACTATCTCGCATTAGTATTAAGGTTAAATAAAGATTTTAAAAAAAGTTAACCACTCTAATCTTGTCAGGATTTAAGTAGTTATTATGCCCAAAATGCCCCAGCATGATAGTGGCTTTCTTTGTACTTAGCAAACTAAAATTGTAATTACACCTTCTGGTGTTTTTTTATATTATTTGTATAAATAAGTCACCATGGGGCCTAAGAGGGTTAGTGATAACAGCCAACCAAAAAAGAAATTAAAGATTTAAAAAAGTTCACCTGTCTCCAACACTTCGGAACAATGGAAGCAAATGCCCGCATGATAGCTGCAACTAAGTGTATTACACCTGGTGTAATTATTATAAATAAGCACCTGGCTAAGAGTTTTTAGAGTGATGAACGCCATCCAATAGGTGTGTAGGAGAGAAATTATTTCCCAACAAGACTTCGGAACAATGAATGCAATGTGCCATGGTGCTTTACATATTTATGGATGGGAGTTACTTAGTAAAGACGTAAAGCAGGTGTTTGATGGAGAGGAGTGAGGCTCTAAATTATGTGTGGAGAATCAGAATTACCAAAAAATGGAGGTCTGACACAGGATTTAATGTCAATGTCTGTAACTATTTATAGTGGGGATCTAAAAGAAGTAAATGGTTAGGGACGTGATGGAGGGTGTGATTAAATTATGGTGAATAATATAATAATTGGTTGACAGTTCTTGGCAAGTGAGAGTCTGCTCTTTTCATCAAAATATTGCTAAGTTAGTCACGTTGATTTTTGGTGGTGTAAATAAGTGCAAATGACAAATAAGTACTGCTGGCTCTGCAAAGAGAAGTCTTTGACGTACTTTCTCCAAACATTTTGCATAACACTTATTTTCAGGGGTTAGTTTATCAAGTGCAACGCGAATAGTCACCAGGCATCAAGAAGTTCTTATGAAGGTACTTCGTAAGGAAGTGAGAACAGCTAAAAATTCAGGCAGGCAGCATAGAGGCAGAATGTAGCAGGCATGCAGGAAGTGTAGCAGGCATGCAGGGAGTGTAGCAGGCATGCAAGAAGTGTAGCAGGCATGCAGGGAGTGTAACAGGCATGCAGGGAGTGTAGCAGGCATGCAAGAAGTGTAGCAGGTATGCAGGGAGTGTAGCAGGCATGCAGGGAGTGTAGAAGGCATGCAGGGAGTGTAGCAGGCATGCAAGAAGTGTAGCAGGCATGCAGCGAGTATAGCAGACATGCAGGGAGTGTAGAAGGCATGCAGGGAGTGTAGCAGGTATGCAAGAAGTTTAGCAGGCATGCAGGGAGTGTAGCAGGCATGCAGGGAGTGTAGCAGGCATGCAGGGAGTGTAGCAGGCATGCAGGGAGTGTAGCAGGCATGCAGGGAGTGTAGCAGGCATGCAGAAGTGTAGCAGGCATTCCAGAAGCCAGCATTAGGCTTCAATAAAGGTATGTAATATTGATTTAATTTTAAAAAAAAATATTTTTTTGTGTGTGAATATTTTTGTCTGGAACGGATTAATTGTATTTACATTAATTCTTATGGGAAATATTATTTCGGTTTTCGGCCATTTTGGTTTTAGGCCAAGCTTCTGGAACAGATTACGGCCAATAACCGAGGGTCCACTGTAATAATAATAGTAATAATAATAGTAATAATAATAATAATAATAATAATAATAATAATAATAATAATAATTTCCCTTGAAGCATCATGTAAGAATGTGTCACTTGTCTTATCACTCCACTGCTGATAATGGTGACATTTGATGAGCGTGGTCTTATCTTATCACCCCCACTAATGACCGTGGTGACATTTGATGAGCCTTCCCTTTATTTGTTTTCACTGTTACACATAAACATGTCTGTCTGTCTAGCTCTCTGTCTATCTGTCTAGCTTTCTGTCTGTCTAGCTCTCTGTCCCTCTGTCTAGCTCTCTATCTGTCTAGCTTTGTCTGTCTGTCTAGCTCTCTGTATCTAGCTCTCTGTCTGTCTGTCTGCGTGTCTGCCTTTCTGTCTGCCTGTGTGTTTCTGTCTGCTTGTCTCTCTTGTCTCAGAGTTGCTCATGAACCAACTGGTATTACAAACGATCACTATCTACAAGCACAGTATAGCAATTTGTCTTGATTTCTTGGGTTATCCTAGGTAATTCACACTATGTATAATTGTGTTTACATATGTGTTCCTCTGAGATAGAGACAGATAGAGACAGAGATAGAGACAAAGAGATAGACAGAGATAGATACAGACAGACAGATGGAGATAGAAACAGCCAATCAGCCAGTCAGTTGGCCAGCCAGGTAGCCAGCCAGCCACCAGCCAGCCAGGTGGCCAGGCAACTGCCAGCCTGCTGAAATTACAGTTCCAGAATTGTTTCTTTTTACTTAGGGCATAGGTCATAGGACATTCTGGCAGGATGAGACTTTCCTCTTGAAAGGGGAGTGTTAATACGATATTTTTTTTTTTTTTTTCAACAAGTCGGCCGTCTCCCACCGAGGCAGGGTGACCCAAAAAAGAAAGAAAATCCCCAAAAAGAAAATACTTTCATCATCATTCAACACTTTCACCACACTCACACATTATCACTGCTTTTGCAGAGGTGCTCAGAATACAACAGCTTAGAAGCATATACGTATAAAGATACACAACATATCCCTCCAAACTGCCAATATCCCAAACCCCTCCTTTAAAGTGCAGGCATTGTACTTCCCATTTCCAGGACTCAAGTCCAACTATATGAACATAACCGGTTTCCCTGAATCCCTTCACTAAATATTACCCTGCTCACACTCCAACAGATAATCAGGTCCCAAGTATCATTCACCTCCATTCACTCCTATCTAACACGCTCATGCACGCTTGCTGGAAGTCCAAGCCCCTAGCCCACAAAACCTCCTTTACCCCCTCTTTCCAACCCTTTCGAGGAGACCCCTACCCGCCTTCCTTCCCCTATAGATTTATATGCTTTCCATGTCATTCTACTTTGATCCATTCTCTCTAAATGACCAAACCACCTCAACAACCCCTCTTCTGCCCTCTGACTAATGCTTTTATTAACTCCACACCTTCTCCTAATTTCCACACTCCGAATTTTCTGCATAATATTTACACCACACATTGCCCTTAGACAGGACATCTCCACTGCCTCCAACCGTCTCCTCGCTGCTGCATTTACCACCCAAGCTTCACATCCATATAAGAGTGTTGGTACTACTATACTTTCATACATTCCCTTCTTTGCCTCCATAGATAACGTTTTTTGACTCCACATATACCTCAACGCACCACTCACCTTTTTTCCCTCATCAATTCTATGATTAACCTCATCCTTCATAAATCCATCCGCCGACTCGTCAACTCCCAAGTATCTGAAAACATTCACTTCTTCCATACGATATGACATCAGTAAATCCTTGGAATTTGCCGCTCTGTTTGCTCTAGCTGGCGCTCAACTGAGCTGGTGCTCCCACAAGGTGCTAAGTCCCAGATCTTTTTAATACTGCACACAATGAGGGTTAAGACCCATTCTATACTGACCAAGCATCTTAGGCCAATCGTGCCAAATTTGGAGGCAGGAAAAATAAAACGTAGATCTACGTTTGGAGCACTAGCAGTAAGAACGTAGATCTATGTTTGGACAGTTAACGGGTTAAAGAGAGAAACTTTTGTTTTTGTTTCTAGGTCACTCTGCCTTGGTGGGATATGGCTGGTATGATAAAGTTTAGTGATAAATTATGCACAATAAAACAGTACCAACACTAAATAATAAAATACATTTTCCATTATTATACCTCATGAATGGAAAATTTATTCTTGCTGTATATCTGAGTGACCTCATTGTATGATTTTTGCCCTTGTATTAAGTCATGAATTAGCAATTTTTCACTGATGGGAAGCACTTCATGGCATCTCTTAGGCTTTGAAGAATGGTCACCATCACTACTTTTGTGCTCTGAGACCATTATTATGCAAAATTAAGGGTAATTTTTAGGCCACGGTAAACCGTGGATAACTGAAACCAGAGAAACCAAATCCTTGGATTTCAGTTTTTTTCTGTGTCTATGATGATAGTAATAGTGATGAGTGCAATGTAAGTGGTGGTGTTGAGTGTGGAGATGATGCCAGTTAATGATAATGTTGAATGTAATAGTGGTGTGATAATTGCAGTGAACACAGTGATGAGGGTAGTGGTGTCTATGACAATAGCAATAATGATGAGTGTAATGTAAGTGGTGATGTTGAGTGTGGAGATGATGACTAGGTTGACAATAATATTGAATGTAATTGTGGAAACTTGTGAGATGCCCTACTCTGGCAATCACTGTTGACACAAATAACACAAGACTCTTAGAGTTCTGTTCTCACAAGTAGCCCTTAGAGTACACTTCCTGTTGAGAATTAATCTAACTTGCAGGAAATTCTTATCTGCATGCACAAACTAGAATAGACTTGATTGTGGAGTCTATCTAGTTAGAAACTCCCTGCTTCCCCTCAGGCTAATCTAAGTTTCTATGACCTGTCTCTCACTTCAAGAAGGCATGTGCATAGGACTGCAAATATTCAAATAGTATTAGTATCCCCAAATCTACACCTTGTGGGGTCCCTGAATTCAATGGGTCTTCCCTAATCATTATTCATGTACACAGTGGGATACTAGCTTCTGGACTGATATTTAATGAGGCAATTACAGTGGAACTTCAAATATCGAACTCTCCCAACTCAACCAATTATGTAAGTGTATTTTTGTAAGTGCTTTTATAAGTGTATTTTTGAGGGTCTAAAATGAACTAATCTAATTTACATTATTCCTGATGGGAATAAATTCGTTCGGTAACAGCAGTCGAACAGCTGTCTGGAACAAAGAAAGTTCGATATTTGAGGTTCCACTGTATTCAGAACTCCAACTCACTTTGTATTAGACTTTTGCCTGGAATTCAAATAACCCATGTTCCTCAAAATACCATTGGCCAACTAATACTAAGAGAAATGTTGAGTATCGTCTTACTACAGGGGCCTGGGAAGAGACACATGGAAGCCTCTTAGATGATCTCCAGGTGGTATTTTGGAGATAGCACAGTCCCTGAGCTGGCAACTCCAAGAGATCTAGACTTCATGCTGACTTTGTCCAGAAGAATGAGCTAGCATCCAGCAAGCCCTGAATTCAACTTGTTTGTACGAGATGCTAACTACCACAATTTACCTAACCTCATTACTTAATACAACTTAATATTACCTAATATTATGGTCTAAGGCTACAATATTAATCCTGATATTATTTACTAACAATTTAAACTTACCTAATTCATTCTTAAATGTATATCTATCAATTAGTATGTTTAATCTTACGATTTCACTCTGAATTCTTATGATCTCCATGCTAGCATCATTGTTTGGGTGGGTTAAGGGTTCCTGCAACTGCCACATCAATTTATTTACAAACAAACCCAGTCGGTGGAATTTCTTGGTCTCGTAAATTTCCACGTCAATAGTGGTGTTGATAATTATAGTGAATATAATGATGAGGGTAGTGGTGTCTATGATGATGGTAATAGTGATAAGTGTAATGACAGTGGAGAGAGGAATGTGGGTGGTAGTGCCACCTGTCTTACATTCACAAAGAACACCATGCTCTATAATGAAATAATGTTCATTAGTTAGACTGCCTTGTCTAGCTATTTTTAAACAGTTTTTTATTGACAGATAACACCTATTTCCCTGTGTATTCTTTACTTTCTCTTATTTTTATTACAATTTATAATCTACTCAAATGATTTATGGTAATAACTTACTATTGTATTAGCACTTCAAGTCTATTCTGGCACACTCATACCCAGTCCTTGCATGCTGACAGACAAGCAATACTCTTAACCAGTTCACTGTCTGTTTCTCATCACTTGTACCCGCAAAGGTGCCATGATATTAAACTTCTGTACATACTATGATGATGACAAAGTCTATTTTAGTAGTCTCACAGCTTTGTGATTTTCAAATATAATGACAATGATGATAATGAAGGAAACAAAAAGATATAATTTAATAGTTATGAAGACACCCTTACCTTCTATGTTCTGTCCCTTGAGAATATTTCTACGTTTTTCTTGTGATAAGAGTGGCCTGTATCTCTGTTGATCATGCTGACGCCATGTCCATGCTGCTCCACCTTTAATCCCATGAACCAGTATGATGTCTAGCAAAGGTGCCTAAATAAGATACCAAACAATATAAATGAAAATCTTATCACTACTATTTTATATTCAATAATCAAAACAGTCTCTATATTCAATAATCAAAGCAGTCTATATCTGTTCCAGATCTGATGTCTCTCCTGCCCAGAATAGCCACAAACACTAAACAGGACACTAGGCAACAGAGCACAAGTAATTTGAATAGTGTTACCAATAGCAATATGTATTTACCTCATTTGGATATTTCTCATTACAACCATCCCATCATTTTATGCACCATTTTTCAGGAAGGTAACCCTTGTGTTAAATAAAAGTCAACTGTTTTCTCAGTGGACAGACCAATGAGAAAACCAGTTAAGGTGGTAGACAATTTTTGCACATGTTAATCTTAACCCTTTGAGGGTCCATGCCATTGTTCTACAGGTTTAAAGCCAGGGTCCGTGCAGCAGTACTATGTGATGAGCTCAGCTCACTCGGATAAGCTGTGAGCGGCAAATTTGGGCCTAGATTCAAGAGAATGGGTCTATGTGGTAAGTGTGCACCATATAAAAAATATACTTCAGCATGCAGTGCATAATGAGATGAAAACTGCAACTCTGTTTTTGGTTTAAGCCAGCAAATTCGCAGTGTATTTCTGTATGGTTTTTATGGTTGTATTCACATCTTCTTGGTCTCATTTGATAGAATGAAAGATATGTTACAGAAATAGAGATGATTTTGATTGGTTTTAGGACAGAAAATAGCTTGAAATTGAGCTCAAAGTAGTGGAAATATTCAATTTTTGCCTATGTTCAAGAGTAAACAAATCACAGCGTGTGTCCAATATATGTCAACTGGTAAATCTAATGTGCGTTCACAAATGCACTGATATTATTTATACAATTATTACAATATTGCATTACAGTAAATCTTCTATTTTTTTGGTGTGAATAAAAATTCATTGTGAATAAAAAATCTACATGGAATTCTTGTGTAAAGCCTGGAAATGTAACTAATGAACAGAAGAAATGCTTTTTAGTGCCAGGAACGTCTGCATTGTTAATTTTGGACCCTATTTTGAAATTGGAATATTTTGAAATTTGTGTGAAACTGGCCAAATTAACAATTTCTGATTACTTTATTGGGTAGTTGAAATAGTTGACTGGGCAGTTTCTTATTCTTAATCAATAAACTAGAAGTCATACTAACAAGATAGCTAAGAATCTGTTGACTGGAACAATGTAATTGGGCTAAAATAGGCATCAAAATGGGCAACATTGCCAAAGTGTAAATACTGCCGACACAACAAAATTTGTGATAGCATAATTTTTGTCAATTTTCCATCAAATTTCATACCTTTTGTTTTATTACGTTAAGAAAAAGATTCTCTACCGTTTCATAATAAAATAAATTTTTTTTTTTAAATTCTTGGACCCTGTGGACAAGTTTCAGATTGGGGGTCTGGACCCTGAAAGGGTTAAGAATTGATAAAACACATGGAGAGAGGAAAAAAAATATCCTTGAAAAATGAGAAGCAAACCTTAATTGATTAAACTGATATAAATATCACTATACCTTATTATCATCTGGCAAAACAAAGGGGTAAACCCCTTCTAAGTACAAATTCTTACAAGCTGATTTAGTTTCATTTGTTACTTTAAGATTGTGCAGAGCCCGCCATGCAGGTAGAAAAATTTGGGATTCTTTGTCATTAGCACAATGTGTAAGGGTGTCCAGCAAACCTGGAAGAAAATAAATGTTTTACAATCTTTGATATTGAAAACCACAGAGAAATACTGTAACAAAAGCCCTAAACAAGTTCACAGTATATTGATGAGCCATAGTAACTAAGGTACTTGTTAATTTTTTGGCCACTATCACTAAAGGAAAGGGTTAGTATGTTGCAGGTTGGAGGGTCATCTGTGATTTCAGCACACTTCTGGCAAATAAGCAATTGAATAAATGATGGTAAACATGTTTCAATGCTAAAGTAGGCAAAAATGTTGTGGAGGGAATAGTAGGTAAATTTAGGGTGCCAGGGTAAATGAAAATGGGGAGCCTTTAATTGAGCTATGTGTAGAAAGAGGTTCGGTAATAAGTAATACATATTTTATGAAGGAGATAATAAATAAATATACAAGGTATGATATAGCTCGTAATGAAAGTAGTTTGTTAGATTATGTATTGGTGGATAAAAGGTTGATGGGTAGGCTCCAGGAAGTAGAGGGGCAACTGATATATCGAATCATTATTTAGTTGTAGCTACAGCTAGATTAAGAGGTAGACGGGAAAAGAGGAAAATGGCAACAACAAGTAAGAGGGAGGTGAAAGTGTATAAGCTAAGGGAGGAGGAAGTTCGGGTGAGATATAAGCAACTATTGGCATAAAGGTGGGCTGGTGCAAGTATGAGTAGTGGGGGGAGGTGGGGATTGAAGAGGGTTGGAATAGTTTTAAAAATGCAGTATTAGAATGTGGGACAGAAGTTTGTGGTTAAAGGAGGGTGGGTGCAGGAGGAAAGAGGAGCGATTGGTGGAATGATGAAGTAAAGGGCATGATAAAAGAGAAAAAGTTAGCTTATGAGAGGTTTTTATAAAGCAGAAGTGTTATAAGAAGAGTAGAGTATATGGAGAGTAAAAGAAAGGTGAAGAGAGTGGTGAGAAAGTGCAAAAGGAGAGCAGATGATAGAGTGGGAGAGGCACTGTCAAGAAATTTTAATGAAAATAAGAAAAAATTTTTGGAGTGAGTTAAACAAGTTAAGAAAGCCTAGGGAACGAATGGATTTGTCAGTTAAAAACAGAGTAGAGGAGTTAGTAGATGGCGAGATGGAGGTATTGGGTAGATGGTGAGAATATTTTGAGGAACTTTTAAATGTCGACGAAGAAAGGGAGGCGGTAATTTCATGCACTGGCCAGGGAGGTATATCATCTTTTAGGAGTGAAGAAGAACAGGATGCGAGTTTTGGGGAGGTGCGCGAGGCATTATGTAGAATGAAAGGGGGCAAAGCAGCTGGAACTGATGGGATCATGACAGAAATGTTAAAAGCAGGGGGGGATATAGTGTCGGAGTGGTTGGTATTTTTGTTTAATAAATGTATGAAAGAGGGGAATGTACCTAGGGACTGGCGGAGAGCATGTATAGTCTCTTTATATAAAGGGAAGGGGGACAAAAGAGATTGTAAAATTATAGAGGAATAAGTTTACTGAGTATACCAGGAAAAGTGTACGGTAGGGTTATAATTGAAAGAATTAGAGGCAAGACAGAATGTAGGATTGCAGATGAGCAAGGAGGTTTTAGAGTGGGTAGGGGATGTGTAGATCAAGTATTTACATTGAAGCATATATGGGAAGAATATTTAGATAAAGGTAGGGAAGTTTTTATTGCATTTATGGATTTAGAAAGGGCATATGATAGAGTGGATAGAGGAGCAATGTGGCAGATGTTGCAAGTATATGAAATAGGTGGTAAGTTACTAAATGCTGTAAAGAGTTTTTATGAGGATAGTGAGGCTCAGGTTAGGGTGTGTAGAAGAAAGGGAACCTACTTCCCGGGATGTGTATTGTCACCGTGGCTATTTAATATACAGTGGACCCCCACCTTACGATATTGATCAGTTCTTGAGAGCTCATCGTAAGCTGAAATTATCGTTAGCTGAATTAATTTTCCCCAGAAGAAATAATGGAAATCAAATTAATCCGCTCCTGACACCCCAAAGTATGAAAAAAAAAATTTTTTTACCCCGTGAAATATTAATTTTAATACACACAAACTGAAGAAGACATGCACAGTTACTACTCTACTAAGAATAGAATACATGACACTTACCTTTATTGAAGATCTGGTGATGATTGATGGGATGAGAGGAGGGGAGTGTGTTGAAGTTATTGTTTAGAAGGGGAATCCCCTTCCATTAGGACTTGAGGTAGCAAATTCTTTTCTGGGGTTACTTCCCTTCTTCTTTTAATGCCACTAGGACCAGCTTGAGAGTCACTGGACCTCTCGCACAACAAATCTGTCCATAGAGCTCTGTACCTCCCGTTCCTTTAAGACTTTCCTAAAATGGGCCATAACATTGTCATTGTGCAGGTTGCCAACAGGGCTTGCAGTAGCTGTGTCAGGGTGATTTTCATCTATAAAGGTTTGCAGTTCAACCCACTTTGCACACATTTCCTTAATCTCTTTTTTCAATTCCATACTAATTCTCGCCCTTTTTACCACAGGGATGGCGCTAGATGCTTTCTTGGGGTCCATGGCGACTTATTTTGCAGTTACAAGCACTAATAACACTGGGATAATGTGAAATGTACCGAATGTATGCGTAGATGCGACTGCACTGGCTGGCTTGTATACACTGGCGCTGAGGCCACCCGTGGGACGCGTCCCGGATGAATCATGTAAGGAGAGTTTTTTATCATGAGGCGAAGCAAAATTTTTGCATTCAAATGCTTCATATGGCGGATTTAACGTAACACGATGCGTTCGTAAGGCGGGGGTCCACTGTATTTATAGATGGGGTTGTGAAAGAAGTAAATGCTAGGGTGTTCGGGAGAGGGGTGGGATTAAATTATGGGGAATTAAATACAAATTGACACAGTTGCTTTTTGCTGATACAGTGGACCCCCGCATACCGCACGCATCGCATACCGTACAATCCGCATACCGCTCGCTTTTTTCGCAAAAATTTTGCCTCGCATACCGCCCAAAAACCCGCTCACCGCTCTTCGTCCGAGACGCGTCCAATGTGCGGCCTGAGCCACGCTCACATGTTCCGCCGGTGGCACTGTTTACCAGCCAGCCTCCGCGGTAACATCCAAGCATACAATCGGAACATTTCGTATTATTACAGTGTTTTTGGTGATTTTTTCTGGAAAATAAGTGACCATGGGCCCCAAGAAAGCTTCTAGTGCCAACCCTACAGCAATAAGGGTGAGAATTACTATAGAGATGAAGAAAAAGATCATTGATAAGTATGAAAGTGGAGTGCGTGTCTCCAAGCTGGCCAGGTTGTATAATAAACCCCAATCAACCATCGCTACTATTGGTGGTACAGCTGCTGTACCACCGTCAGCTGCTGCTGCACTGTCAGCTGCTGCTGCACTGTCAGCTGCTGCTGCTGTTGTACCACCGTCAGCTGCTGCTGCTGCTGCTGTAGTACCGTCTGCTGGTGCTGTAGCATCGTCTGCTGCTGCTGTAGCATCGTCTGCTGCTGCTGTAGCATCGTCTGCTGCTGCTGTAGCATCGTCTGCTGCTGCTGTAGCATCGTCTGCTGCTGCTGTAGCATCGTCTGCTGCTGCTGTAGCATCGTCTGCTGCTGCTGTAGCATCGTCTGCTGCTGCTGTAGCATCGTCTGCTGCTGCTGTAGCATCGTCTGCTGCTGCTGTAGCATCGTCTGTTGCTGCTGTAGCATTGTCTGCTGCTGCTGTAGCATCGTCTGTTGCTGCTGTAGCATCATCTGTTGCTGCTGTACCACCGTCAGCTGCTGCTGCTGCTGTAGCACCGTTGTTGGTGTGGCTTATTGAGAATGCCAAGAAACAATTAACCCCAGAGGATTGCCACCCAGGATAACCCAAAAAAGTCAGTGTCATCGAAGACTGTCTAACTTATTTCCATTGGGGTCCTTAATCTTGTCTCCCAGGATGCAACCCACACCAGTCGACTAACACCCAGGTGAACAGGGAAAAATGCCTGGAACTAGTGCTCATATTGGTGAATTTAAAGCCAGCAAAGGTTGGTTTGAGAGATTTAAGAATCGTAGTGGCATACACAGTGTGATAAGGCCTGTTCTGGAAGAAAATACCAAACAGGACCTACAGTACTCAGGAGGAAAAGGCACTCCCAGGACACACTGTCTCATCAGTCATTGCTGCATCTTCAATAAAGGTAAGTGTCATTTATTCTTCATTTAGTAGAGTAGTACATGCACAATATATATTGTGCATGTACTACTCTACTATTGTGCATGTATCCTTCTCTTTGTGTGTAGGAAAATGTATATTTCATGTGGTAAAATTTTTTTTTTCATACTTTTGGGTGTCTTGCACGGATTAAATTGATTTCCATTATTTCTTGTGGGGAAAATTCATTCGCATACCGAACATTTCGCATAACAATCAGCCCTCTTGCACGGATTAAAGTCGCTATGCGGGGGTCCACTGTACTGTGCTTATGGGAGATTCTAAAGAAAAATTACAAAGGTTAATGGACGAGTTTGGGAGTATGTGTAAAGGTAGAAAGTTGAAAGTGAACATAGAAAAGAATAAGGTGATGAGGGCATCAAATGATTTAGATAAAGAAAAATTGGATATCAAATTAGAAAGGAGGAGTATGAAATAAGTGAATGTTTTCAGATATTTGGGAATTGACGTGTCAGCAGATGGATTTATGAAGGATGAGGTTAATCATAGAATTGATGAGGGAAAAAAGGTGAGTGGTGCGTTGAGGTATATGTGGAGACAAAAAAACGTTATTTAACCCTTTCAGGGTCCAAGGCCCAAATCTGGAGTCACGCACCAGTGTCCAAGAATTTTCCAAAAAAAAATTTGTTATTTTTTCTTATGAAATCGTAGAGAATCTTCTTGTGAAGGTAATAAAACAAAAAGTATGAAATTTGGTGGAAAATTGACGAAATTATGCTCTCGCGAATTTTCATGTGTCAGCGATATTTACGAATCGGCGATTTTGCCGACTTTGACTCCCATTTTAGGCCAATTACATTATTCCAATCAACCAAATTCTTAGCTATTTCACTAGTTATTTTTATTTTATTATCACACCGGCCGATTCCCACCAAGGCAGGGTGGCCCGAAAAAGAAAAACTTTCACCATCATTCACTCCATCACTGTCTTGCCAGAAGGGTGCTTTACACTACAGTTTTTAACCCTTTCAGGGTCCGTCCCGTAGATCTACGGCTTTACGTTCAGGGTCCAAACCGTAGATCTACGCCATGAGCTCAGCTCACTCTGATAAACTGTGAGTGGTACATTTGGGCCTAGATATGAGAGAATACATCTATGTGGTATGTGTGCACCACATAAAACAGATCCTGCAGCACACTGTGTATAATGAGAGAAAAAAAATGAAATCATGATTTTTCGATTAAAACAGCAACTTTGCAGTGTTTTTTCGTATGTTTTTTATAGTTGTATTTGCGATTTCTTGGTCTCATTTGATAGAATTGAAGACATCTTACAGAAATAGAGATGATTTTGATTGGTTTTCGCACTGGAAATGGCTTGAAACTGAGCTCAAATTAGCAGAAATGTTAAATTTTTGCCGATATTCAAGAGTAAACAAACGACCTCACACATCTAATACACGTCAGCTGGTGGGTCTAATATACATTCACAAAATATGTTGATGATATTTATACAATTATTACAGTATTGCATAACAGTAAATCTTCTATTTTTTGGGGTGTGAATAAAAATTCATTATGTGAATAAAAAAATCAAAATGGAATTTATTTGTAAAGCCTCAAAACATAACTAATGAACAGAGAAATGTTAGTTTAGTACAGGAATGCCTACATTGTTCATTCTGGAGCCTATTTGAAATTGGAATATTTTGAACTTTGTGTTAAATTGGCCAAATTAACAATTTCCGATCACTTTATTTTGTAGTTGAAACAGTTGACTTGGCGATTTCTTGTGCTCAATCGATAGAATAGAAGTAATACTAGTGAAATAGCTAAGAATTTGGTTGATTGGAATAATGTAATTGGCCTAAAATGGGAGTCAAAGTCGGCAAAATCGCCGATTCGTAAATATCGCTGACACATCAAAGTTTGCGAGACCATAATTTCGTCAATTTTCCACCAAATTTCGTACTTTTTGTTTTATTACCTTCACAAAAGATTCTCTCATACGATTCATAAGAAAAAATAACAAATTTTTTTTTGAAAATTCTTGGACACTGGTGCGTGACTCCAAATTTGGGCCTTGGACCCTGAAAGGGTTAAACTGCAACATTAACACCCCTCCTTCAGAGTGCAGGCACTGTACTTCCCATCTCCAGGACTCAAGTCCGGCCTGCCGGTTTCCCTGAATCCCTTCATAAATGTTACTTTGCTCACACTCCAACAGCACGTCAAGTATTAAAAACCATTTGTCTCCATTCACTCCTATCAAACACGCTCACGCATGCCTGCTGGAAGTCCAAGCCCCTCGCACACAAAACCTCCTTTACCCCTCCCCTCCAACCCTTCCTAGGCCGACCCCTACCCGCCTTCCTTCCACTACAGACTGATACACTCTTGAAGTCATTCTGTTTCGCTCCATTCTCTCTACATGTCCGAACCACCTCAACAACCCTTCCTCAGCCCTCTGGACAACAGTTTTGGTAATCCCGACCCTCCTCCTAACTTCCAAACTACGAATTCTCTGCATTATATTCACACCACACATTGCCCTCCAGACATGACATCTCCACTGCCTCCAGCCTTCTCCTCGCTGCAACATTCATCACCCACGCTTCACACCATATAAAGAGCGTTGGTAAAACTATACTCTCATACATTCCCTCTTTGCCTCCAAGGACAAAGTTCTTTGTCTCCACAGACTCCTAAGTGCACCACTCACTCTTTTTCCCTCATCAATTCTATGATTCACCTCATCTTTCATAGACCCATCCGCTGACACGTCCACTCCCAAATATCTGAATAGTTTCACCTCCTCCATACTCTCTCCCTCCAATCTGATATTCAATCTTTCATCACCTAATCTTTTTGTTATCCTCATAACCTTACTCTTTCCTGTATTCACCTTTAATTTTCTTCTTTTGCACACCCTACCAAATTCATCCACCAATCTCTGCAACTTCTCTTCAGAATCTCCCAAGAGCAGTGTCATCAGCAAAGAGCAGCTGTGACAACTCCCACTTTGTGTGTGATTCTTTATCTTTAACTCCACGCCTCTTGCCAAGACCCTCGCATTTACTTCTCTTACAACCCCATCTATAAATATATTAAACAACCACGGTGACATCACACATCCTTGTCTAAGGCCTACTTTTACTGGGAAAAAATTTCCCTCTTTCCTACATACTCTAACTTGAGCCTCACTATCCTCATAAAAACTCTTCACTGCTTTCAGTAACCTACCTCCTACACCATACACTTGCAACATCTGCCACATTGCCCCCTATCCACCCTGTCATACGCCTTTTCCAAATCCATAAATGCCACAAAGACCTCTTTAGCCTTATCTAAATACTGTTCACTTATATGTTTCACTGTAAACACCTGGTCCACACACCCCCTACCTTTCCTAAAGCCTCCTTGTTCATCTGCTATCCTATTCTCCGTCTTACTCTTAATTCTTTCAATTATAACTCTACCATACACTTTACCAGGTACACTCAACAGACTTATCCCCTATAATTTTTGCACTCTCTTTTATCCCCCTTTTCCTTTATACAAAGGAACTATGCATGCTCTCTGCCAATCCCTAGGTACCTTACCCTCTTCCATACATTTATTAAATAATTGCACCAACCACTCCAAAACTATATCCCCACCTGCTTTTAACATTTCTATCTTTATCTCATCAATCCCGGCTGCCTTACCCCCTTTCATTTTACCTACTGCCTCACGAACTTCCCCCACACTCACAACTGGCTCTTCCTCACTCCTACAAGATGTTATTCCTCCTTGCCCTATACACGAAATCACAGCTTCCCTATCTTCATCAACATTTAACAATTCCTCAAAATATTCCTTCCATCTTCCCAATACCTCTAACTCTCCATTTAATAACTCTCCTCTATTCTATCGATTGAGCACAAGAAATCGCCAAGTCAACTGTTTCAACTACAAAATAAAGTGATCGGAAATTGTTAATTTGGCCAATTTAACACAAAGTTCAAAATATTCCAATTTCAAAATAGGGTCCAGAATGAACAATGTAGGCATTCCTGGCACTAAACTAACATTTCCTCTGTTCATTAGTTATGTTTTGAGGCTTTACAAATAAATTCCATTTTGATTTTTTATTCACATAAGGAATTTTTATTCACACCAAAAAATAGAAGATTTACTGTTATGCAATACTGTAATAATTGTATAAATATCATCACCATATTTGTGAATGTATATTAGACCCACCAGCTGACGTGTATTAGACGTGTGGAGGTCGTTTTTTTACTCTTGAATATCGGCAAAAATTTTAACATTTCTGCTAATTTGAGCTCAGTTTTCAAGCCTTTTTCCAGTGCTAAAACCAATCAAAATCATCTCTATTTCTGTAATATGTCTTCCATTCTATCAAATGAGACCAAGAAATCGCAAATACAACTATAAAAAACATACGAAAAAACACTGCAAAGTTGCTGTTTTAATCGAAAAATCATGATTTCATTTTTTTCTCTCATTATACACAGTGTGCTGCAGGATCTGTTTTATGTGGTGCACACATACCACATAGATGTATTCTCTCATATCTAGGCCCAAATGTACCACTCACAGTTTATCAGAGTGAGCTGAGCTCATGGTGTAGATCTACGGTTTGGACCCTGAACGTAAAGCCGTAGATCTACGGGACGGACCCTGAAAGGGTTAAGAAGGCAAAGAAGGGAATGTATGAAAGTATAGTAGTACCAACACTCTTATATGAGTGTAAATGCAACAGCGAGGAGGCGGTTGGAGGCAGTGGAGATGTCCTGTCTAAGGGCAATGTGTGGTGTAAATATTATGCAGAAAATTCGGAGTGTGGAAATTAGGAGAAGGTGTGGAGTTAATAAAAGTATTAGTCAGAGGGCTGAAGAGGGGTTGTTGAGGTGGTTTGGTCATTTAGAGTGAATGGATCAAAGTAGAATGACATGGAGAGCGTATAAATCTGTAGGGGAAGGAAGGCGGGGTAGGGGTCGTCCTCGAAAAGGTTGGAAGGAAGGGGTAAAGGCGGTTTTGTGGGCAAGGGGCTTGGACTTCCAGCAATCATGGGTGAGCATGCTCAATAGGAGTGAATGGAGACGAATGGTATTTGGGACCTGACGAGCTGTTGGACTGTGAGCAGGGTAATATTTAGTGAAGGGATTCAGGGAAACCAGTTATTTTTATATAGCTTGACTTGAGTCCTGGAAATGGGAAGTACAATGCCTGCACTCTAAAGGAGGGGTTCAGGATATTGGCGGTTTGGAGGGATATGTTATGTATCTTTATATGTATATGCTTCTAAACTGTTGTATGTGTGATTATGTGTGAGTGAGGTGAAGGTGTTGAATGATGATGAAAATATTTTCTTTTTGGGGACTTTCTTTTTGGGTCACCCTGCCTCGGTGGGAGACGGCCCATTTGTTAAAAAAAAAAAAAAAAAAGTTTCCTCTTTTTCTGGGTCACCCTACCCCTCAGTGGAAGACAGCTAATGTGTTAATCATTATGTTTGTGAATAATCATTTTTAATAAAAATCTATAACAACTGCATTGTATAATATACACTTAATTTTTTTTTTTTACCATAACAGCCATTTCACACCAAGGTTCCTTGGAAAGCAGGCTAGAGAGAGAGACAAATTTTTTAGAGGGTTTGGTCCCAAATCTGCACACAGAAATAACTTCTTATGAAAGTATGAGACTCAACAGACACTGCAAAATACCTTCAGATTAAAGAAGGGTTGCCTTGATTACTCCAAGATCACATAATAAGTGTAAAGGCTTATACATAAGGACAATTAATGACAGACCCTTGACTGTCTTTAAGATGGAGCTTGATAAGTTCCTCCATTCAATTCCTGATTAGCATGACTGGTGCTTATACTGGCCTTTGTGTAGCTAACACCAATGGCCTGTTTGGCCAGGCTACCCACCACGAGGTTTGTTTTGGAACCAGGTCTTGGGGTCATTGACCCTTCAAACTGTCTTCAGGAAGTGGTGATGCCAATCTCGTTCTTCCCTTCCAACAGACAGCCAGTATAGAAATAAGGTATGGTATCTCAAAAAAAGAAAACACATTCACTATCATTCATTCAATAGCTGTATTGCCAGAGGTGCATGGAAATCACAGTTCAAATGGCCAACCAAATCATAACATCCCCACCCATCTTCCAGCATGGAATAACTGTACCTCTCACCTCCAGAATTCAAGTCCAATTAACCAGTTTTCCTTGAGCCTCTTCATAAAAGTTGCCCTGCTTGCATTCCAATGGCATATCAAAAAAAAAAAAAATTTGTCTACACCCTGATCTAACACTCATGGTTCGTAGAATCACCTTGCACACTGAGGGTCCAGGATGGATCCCCAGTATGGGTGAAATCGGCATTTTCCTTACACCCACTGCTGCTCTTCAACTAACAGTAAGTAGGTACCTGGGTGTTAGCCAACAGGTCGCATCCTGGGGGACAGGATTAAAAGGATCCCAATGAAAATAAGCCAGAGTCCCTGATAATGTACCAACTTCATTGGATTTTCCTAGGTGGCTAAAAATCTTAACAAACTCTTATCCTATCTCATTTCATCTTAACATTCCTGGGACATCTACTTCTTTAATCCATGTTCAATAGGCCAGAAAAAAAAAGACTGAAGCAAAACATGGCATGTCTTAATTTACAAGCAAGTTGTGTTCCAAGTCTTTCAGTTCAAAAAGAAAACAATAGTACATTGTGCAGGAAGATGTAAATGATTCCAAAGTGCTACACTTCTAAGCGTGGATGTACGCAAGTTGGAGCATTTGTATACTGGGAGACCTTATGTAATGGAAATAAAGAAAACAGTACTATCTACAATCTATTCAAAATAAAATACAATACTATCAAAATGTGTGGTTGTAAACCTGGAAAGAGAGCTACAGCTGAAACTATTATATAAATACTCTACCTGTTTCATGCAGAAAATGGAGATCTTTTTTCATAGCTATAACATTTGCAATAATCTTGAGTGCAAGTGGAGTTACATAATCATCTTTTTCATCAACAACTTGTTTAAGAGTCATTGCCAGATCATAGTCAAGAAAAGCTGTAATAGAACAACTATTTAAGTCATTACCAGATCAGAGTTAAAAAAAAAAAAAAGCCATAACAGAACAATTATTTAATAAGAAAAATACTTCCCCTCCAAGTGGTGCCTACCTGTACTCACCTATTTGTACTCACCTATTTGTAGTTGCAGGGGTCGATTCATAGCTCCTGGCCCCACCTCTTCGCTGATTGCTACTAGGTCCTCTCTCTCCCTGCCCCATGAGCTTTATCATACCTCGCCTTAAAACTATGTATGGTTCCCGCTGTGTTCATATACAGTGGACCCCCGGTTAACGATATTTTTTCACTCCAGAAGTATGTTCAGGTGCCAGTACTGACCGAATTTGTTCCCATAAGGAATATTGTGAAGTAGATTAGTCCATTTCAGACCCCCAAACATACACGTACAAACGCACTTACATAAATACACTTACATAATTGGTCGCATTCGGAGGTGATCGTTATGCAGGGGTCCACTGTACTGTGGATCAGTCAGCTTGGATTTGGCCACAGAAGCTACAATGTCTAAAATTATTTATAAAACAGCTGAATTCTTTCAACACGTGAAAAAATGCCTGCATGAATATAAGTGAGGTTGCTGGATCAGTTTTCAGCACTCTTTACACTATCCAAGTATTTCATTCACATCTCTGTTTCAAAGAATCTGACAGCAAGACAGACATGAAGTTAAGTAGATCCTCTCTGTTGTTTTTTTTTTTAATTTATGAGCACACTGTGCTTCACTTTCCATCTGTCTGCCAGATTACCATTTTACAGTGAAATATGAAAGTTTTTCAGAGGATAACTTTGCTTGTACATTAATTTACGACCCATAATGCTATCTGGTTTGGTCTTTAGTTTTTTTTTTGTTTACATCCGGTCACCCTGCCTCAGTGGGAGACATATTAAAAAAAAATCCAGTAATAACTTAACCTTTCTTCAGATATTTCAATGTCCTTTTTTTTTTCTTATTTTTGTAGTTGTTTGGGGTTTAAATATGCAAATTCATAAACACACTATTGAACTTAATAATTAGTAACACACATTTCTTCCTCCTATTCTGTGATTTTTGATTTCATTCTTAAAACTCTGAATTCTGTATTTCACTTTTAATTTACTTTTAATAAGGAATAAAATTTAATTATAATTCACCATGTCAAAAAATTGAAATGGTCCCCTGGCCCTGGTAAATAACTAAGAACAAAGAATCTACATGGTAGCATTCTCAGGGTTCTAGCCTGAAAAATAAATTAAATTTTACTTTTCCAAAACTCCCAATCAAAATACTTAAGGCTGAATAACTATGAGTTTTAATAGACATGCCTGAGGCTGAGTAAATATGGGTCTTAACAGATATGCAGTAGTACATGTGTAATAGAGGGAGAGTATAAACAATAATGTGAGAAAATTCAACTAATCAATAGTAATGAGGCTCTAATTTATGTGAATGAGTTTGTATACAGAAACAGACTATGACTGGTAATGAAAGATATACTGCATCAAATACCATCCTGTGGTATAGCAGTGAAGATTATTAAATACATACTGATAGTGACAAAATATGCAGTGATTAATTTATATTATATACATACTGCAAAATCAATACAAAATCCATACAGTTCTTTTTATTGAAGTCACTGGAGCAGCTTATATACCAGAGCGCCCTCACTCCAGCATACAGTGTGGCAAAGTAGGTGGGTGAACTTAAGATTTGTAGAGGGGGCAGTCTGGTCCAAAAATCCACAGAATCTATCCAATCTGTTTCATTAAGCCAATCTTTTATCCACAGCTCTGAAGATCCTTCCAGCAAGCCTCGATATTGAAGGTATTGCTGGCATATTCGTTTTCCAATCTAAACAAAATAAGAGAGAATGTTACATGGTACAACAAACTATCAACACTACAGCATTTAAATCTGTAATGCCCAATATACATTATTATTCATGTTCTAATATTATCATTGTAATAATATTCATTTGTAGGTAGTAGGTTGGTAAACAGCAACCGTCCAGGGAGGTACTACCGTCTCGCCAAGTGAGTGTAAAACGAAAGCCTGTAATTGTTTTACATGATGGTAGGATTGCTGGTGTCTTTTGTCTGTCTCATAAATATGCAAGATTACAGGTAAGTCTTGCTACTTCTACTTACACTTAGGTCACACTACACATACATGTACAAGCATATATATACACATCCCTCTCGGTTTTCTTCTATTTTCTTTCTAATTCTTGTTCATTTTTATTTCCTCTTATCTCCATGGGGAAGTGGAACAGAATTCTACCTCTGTAAGCCATGCGTGTCGTAAGAGGCGACTAAAATGCCGGGAGCAAGGGGCTAGTAACCCCTTCTCCTGTATATATTACTAAATTTAAAAGGAGAAACTTCAGTTTTTTCTTTTGGGCCACCTCACCTTGGTGGGATACGGCTGGTATGTTGAAAGAAGAAGAATAATATTCATTCTATGTAGTAGGTTGGTAGACAGCAACTGCCCAGGGAGGTACTACCGTCCTGCCAAGTGAGTGTAAAATGAAAGCCTGTAATTGTTTTACATGATGGTAGGATTGCTGGTGTCCTTTTTTGTCTCATAAACATGCAAGATTTCAGGTACGTCTTGCTACTTCTACTTACACTTAGCTCACACTACACATACATGTACAAGCATATATATATATATACACACCCCTCTGGGTTTTCTTCTATTTTCTTTCTAGTTCTTGTTCTTGTTTATTTCCTCTTATCTCCATGGGGAAGTGGAACAGAATTCTTCCTCCGTAAGCCATGCGTGTTCTAAGGGGTGACTAAAATGCCAGGAGCAAGGGGCTAGTAACCCCTTCTCCCGTATAAATTACTAAATTTAAAAAGAGAAACTTTCGTTTTTCGTTTTGGGCCACCCTGCCTTGGTGGGATACGGCTGGTTTGTTGAGAAAAAAAAAACAATATTCATGGGGAAGAACTAAACCATGAGGGCCACATAGCACCTGGAAAATGAGAGAGAGTGAGGGGTTAATCAGGACTGAGGAAGGAGAGGTTAGCTCCATTTTCTGGATCGAACATCCCCTCACCAACATATGCTTGCTGAAAGAAGACAACCAGTTGCTTTATAAATAAACACCATCACACTCACACATCAGCCACTCATTAATAAACATAGTCCAGTTCAGTGATTATTATTAACTGCACCATCAGAAAATATGGCAAGATGATAGAACTTGATATCAGAAGTGAGATGTACAGACTCTGCTTGCAAAATTTATACCAGACATTAAATGACCATTCAAAGGATCAGCTGCACCCAGACAAATATTAATGCATGGGCTTGCATATTAAATATCCCGATGTGTACCAGTCACTCAGTACAGAAACCCATCACATAGGTGTGAAAGCAATGACACCTGGATAGGTGAACAAGGGGCAGCAGGTGTAAACCACACTTATCTATATGCACCTGGAAGGATGTATTGGCAAGTCTATCTACACCTGCTGCCCCTATTCACCTGACAGCAAACAGTCATCCCAGAACTCAACATTGCTTCCTTTCCTAACTCCCTAACAGGATGTGAGTGAGGGGGAGGTGCGTGTGGCATTACGTAGAATGAAAGGGGGTAAAGCAGCTGGAACTGATGGGATCATGACAGAAATGTTAAAAGCAGGGGGGGTATATAGTGTTGGAGTGGTTGGTATTTTTGTTTAATAAATGTATGAAAGAGGGGAAGGTACCTAGGGATTGGCAGAGAGCATGTATAGTCCTTTTATATAAAGGGAAGGGGGACAAAAGAGACTGTAAAAATTATAGAGGAATAAGTTTACTGGTATACCAGGAAAAGGTACGGTAGGGTTATAAATGAAAGAATTAGAGGTAAGACAGAATGTAGGATTGCGGATGAGCAAGGAGGTTTCAGAGTGGGTAGGGGATGTGTAGATCAAGTGTTTACATTGAAGCATATATGTGAACAGTATTTAGATAAAGGTAGGGAAGTTTTTCTTGCATTTGTGGTTTTAGAAAAGGCATATGATGAGTGGATAGGGGAGCAATGTGGCAGATGTTTGGGAAGTATATGGAATAGATAGTAAGTTATAAATGCTGTAAAGTTTTTATGAGGATAGTGAGGCTCAGGTTAATGTGTGTAGAAGAGGGAGACTATTCCCGGTAAAGGTGGGTCTTAGACAGGGATGTATATGTCACCATGGTTGTTTAATATATTTATTGATGGGGTGTAAAAGAAGTAAATGCTAGGGTGTTAGGAGAGGGGTGGGATTAAATTATGGGAAATCAAATACAAAATGGGAATTGACACAGGGTTTCTTTTTGCGATGATACTGTGCTTATGGGAGATTCTAAAGAAAAATTGCAAAGGTTAGTGGATGAGTTTGGGAGTGTGTGTAAAGGTAGAAAGTTGGAAAACGAACATAGAAAAGAGTAAGGTGATGAGGGTATCAAATGATTTAGATAGAGACAAATTGGAAACAAAATTTGGGGAAAGGGGTATGGAAGAAGTGGGAAAGTTTTCCCGATATTTGGGAATTGACGTGTCGGGGGGGATGGATTTATGAAGGATGAGGTTAATCATAGAATTGATGAGGGAAAAAAAGGGAGTGGTGCATTGGGGGATATGTGGAGACAAAATGTTATCTATGGAGGCAAAGAAGGGAATGTATGAAAGTATAGTAGTACCAACACTCTTATATGGGCGTGAAGCTTGGGTTGTGAAAGCAGCAGTGAGGAGGCGGTTGGAGGCAGTGGAGATGTCCTGTCTAAGGGCAATGTGTGGTGTAAATATTATGCACAAAATTGGAGTGTGGAAATTAGGAGAAGGTGTGGAGTTAATAAAAGTATTAGTTAGAGGGCTGAAGAGGGGTTGTTGAGGTGGTTTGGTCATTTTTGGGCCACCCTGCTTTGGTGGGATATTCAAATTCAAATTCAAATTCAAAGTTTATTCTCTATAAAGATTACAATGTCGAATTTACAGAATTTGGTTGTTGTGTGGTTTACATGTAGTTAAATAGTGATTACAGAGTGTACCACTAGAACGCCTAGCATGGCTAGGCATTTCGGGCAGACTTAGTTTAATTCTTTATTTTAAAATATTACAAATTATGAGGTAAGTTGGTATTATGGCTAAGTGACTAAATACTAGTTTGTGAGTTTAGCAATGTGAATGCTTTTGTTTTGGCACGTACATAGTTTCAGTATTGGAGTATTTATAGGATTCATTATTTTAAGATTGAGATTAATATTTCTGTTTATGGTCAAATGGGTGAGTGAGTGTAAGTGTGAACCCCCAGGTGGTATTCGTGTAGTTAGTTGATGGGGTTTATCAGGGAGATAAGATGTTTTCTAATGGTAGTTTTGAAGGTGATGAATGTGTCTGCTGTTCTAGAGTTCTCAGGTAGGGTGTTCCAGATTTTAGGGCCTTTGACATACATTGAATTTTTGTAAAGGTTTTAGTCAGACATGGGGAATGTCGTAGAGATGTTTGGGGTCTGGTGTTATGCCTGTGGGTTCTGTCACAACTATCAAGAAAGCGTTTTAGGTCAAGGTTGATATTGGAGTTTAAGGTCCTGTAGATGTAGATTGCACAGTAGTAAGTGTGGATGTACTGAACAGTGAGTAAGTTTAAAATCTATGAAGAGTGGGGGGGTGTTGCCAGGGATGGGATTTAGTGATTATTCTTACTGCAGCTTTTTGTTGGGTTATTATTGGCTTTAGGTGTGTTTCTGGAGTTGATCCCCAAGCAAAAAATAGCATAGTTTTGAGGTATGGATAAATAAGTGAGTGGTTTAGTGTGAGAAGGGCATTTGCGGCACGTAGTATCGTATCTTGGAGAGGATCCAACTGTTTTGGATACTTTTTTGGTTATGTGTTGGATATGGGTGTTGAAATTCAGGTTGTTGTCAAGGTATTAGGCCTAGGAATTTGCCCTCATTATGTCTGGTAATTAGTGTTGTCGATCTTAATGTTAATTTGTGCATCTCCTGCTCTGCTACCAAACATAATATAGTAGGTTTTGTCAGAGTTAAGCGTAAGTTTATTGGCTGTCATCCAAGTCGATATTTTGATCAGCTCCTCGTTAACAATGATGTTGAGGTGGCAAGATTAGGGCGAGAGATGACATAAGTCGTGTCGTCAGCAAAGAGAATGGGTTTCAGGTGTTGGGATACGTTTGGAAGATCATTGATGTATATGAGGAAGAGCAGGGGACCAAGGACACTTCCTACGGAACTCCAGTATCAAGTGGCCGTGTTGTTGATGCTGTGTCTTTAATGGTAAATACTGATACCTATTAGTAAGGTAACATTTGAAATAAGCAAGCGCATGGCCTCTTATACCGTAATGGTCAAGTTTGTGGAGTAGGATGTCGTGGTCTACTGTGTCAAAAGCTTTTCTTAGGTCAATAAAAATTCCTAGTGGATATTCCTTATTTTCCAATGCTGTGTAAAGCAGATCTAGCATTTTTATGATTGCATCATTAGTGCTTTTATTTTTCCTAAATCCAAATTGGCAGGGGTTGAGTATGTTTTGTGCTGTTATAAATGAATATAGTCTCCTGTGCACGAGTTTCTCAAAGATTTTGGATAGCAATGGTAAGTTTGATATTGGCCTATAGTTGTTTAAGTCTGTAGATATGGCCAGTTTGTCGAAAGAAAAGACTTTTAAACAAGTTTTTGCACCATTAACAGATATCAATTAAATTTTGGAGCTCAAATTATGACAAATATACTATGTAAATGCACCATTTATTTATTTATTTATTAATTTGAACATGATACATTGCAGTACAAGGAAATACATGCCAAAGCCCCTTGTATGCAGAGCATTATGGGCAGGCTTAAAATTAACTTAAGATTAACTAAGCAATGATATATTCAGTGGTAAACATTGTTGTAAACAGTTAACAATTAAGCACAAATGAGTATTTCAAAGACAGGTCATATGGTCATTTACTGTGTTGCTGAGCATTCAGTAGACTGGAGTATTCTGTTAGATAATGTAATTAAAAATAACAAAGTTTGATTGAGTCACAGGTTAAACATTTATGAGATACAATTATTCAGTATTTATTTAGTTGTGGGTGAGTAAGTGATTTTTAAGAAGAGGCTTGAATTTATAAACAGAGTGTTTCTTTTATATTCACAGGTAGTGAATTTCAGATTTTTGGGCCTTTTATGTGCATTGAGTTTTTGCATAGTGTGAGATGGACACAAGGAATATCAAAGAGTGATCTGTGCCTTGTGTTATGGTCATGTGTTCTGTTGAGGTTGGTAAGGAGACATTTGGGGAGGGTTTATATCCGAGTTAAGTGTTCTATGTATGTAGTAGGTACAAAAACAGGTATGGATGTTTTGTATGGTGAGTAAGTTTAGAGTTTTGAATATTGGTGGAGTGTGCTGCCTGTAGTGGGAATTTGTTATGATTCTGACTGCAGCCTTTTGTTGGGTAATTAATGGTCTGAGATGGTTCATTGTTGTTGAGCCCAATGCACAAATTCCATAGGTGAGATATGGGTAAATAAGTGAGTTATATAGGACCAGGAGGGCTGACTGTGGAACATAGTACCGTATCTTCTATAGTATGCCTACGGTCTTGGAAATTTTTTTGGAAATTTGTTGTATATGTGTTTGAAATTTGAGTCTATTATCAAGGTGGATTCCTAGGAATTTTCCCTCTGTGAGCTTTGTGATAGGTGATCCGTTTATCATTATGTTAAAGGGACATCTGTAGCTCTGTTATCAAACTGAATGAAGTAGGTTTTGTCAATGTTGAGAGTAAGTTTGTTAGTCCTCATCCAGGTAGATATTTTCTGTAATTTGGTATTCACAGTATTGGCTAGCATGACTGGGCTTGGGTGAGACAAGACGTATGTAGTGTCATCTGCAAATATTGTGGGTTTGAGTAGTTGCGATGCATTTGGTAGGTCATTTATGTAAACGAGAAAGAGAAGAGGGCCAAGGACACTTCCCTGTAAGACACCAACTGTAAATGGCTGTGCGGAAGAGTTTGCTCCATTTGTGTACACATATTGGCTTCTGTTGCTGAGGCATGACTTTAGGTAGTTGAGGGAGTGCCCTCTTATACCATAGTGCGACAATTTTATGTGGAGCAAGTCGTGGTCAACTGTATCAAAAGCTTAACGTAAATCAATGAAGATTCCCAGTGGGACTTCTTTTTCTCTAATGCAGTGTATATTTGTTGTAGCATGTGTATAATAGCATCATTCGTATTTTTATTAGGCCTGAACCCAAACTGACAGGGGTCGAGTATGTTGTGGGAGATGAGATAGGAATAGATTTACTTATGAATTAATTTTTCGAAGATTTTAGAGAGAGGGTGTAAGTTGGATATTGGCCTATAGTTATTCAAATCTGTTTGGTCTCCTCCTTTATGGATCGGGGTGATCCTCGCTATTTTGAGAACTGTAGGGAAGGTAGAGGATTCGATGGATTTGTTAAAAAGTGTTGCAATGATTGGTGACAGCACTTCCATGGGGAAGTGGAATAAGAATCTTTCCTCCGTAACCCATGCGTGTTGTAAAAGTCAACTAAAATGCCGAGAACAATGGGCTAGTAACCCCTTTTCCTGTAAAGATTACTAAAAAGAATAAGAAGAAGAAAATTGTCAAAGTAGGAAGTCTGAATGTGCGTGGATGTTGTGCAGATGATAAGAAAGAGATGATTGTGGATGTTATGAATGAGAAGAAGCTGGATGTCCTGGCTTTAAGTGAAACAAAGCTGAAGGGGGTGGGAGAGTTTCAGTGGAGAGGAATAAATGGGATTAGGTCAGGGGTTTCAAATAGAGTTAGATCTAAAGAAGGAGTAGCAATAATGTTGAAGGATAAGCTATGGCAGGAAAAGAGGTACTATAAATGTATTAATTCAAGGATTATGTGGAGTAAAATAAAGATTGGATGTGAAAAGTGGGTTATAATAAGCGTGTATGCACCTGGAGAAAAGAGAAGTGTAGAGGAGAGAGAGAGATTTTGGGAAATGTTGAGTGAATGTGTGGGGAGTTTTGAATCAAGTGTGAGAGTAATGGTGGTTGGGGATTTCAGTGCTAAAGTGGGTAAAAATGTTATGGAGGGAGTAGTAGGTAAATTTGGGGTGCCAGGGGTAAATGTAAATGGTGAGCCTTTAATTGAGCTATGTGTAGAAAGAGATTTGGTAATAAGTAATACATATTTTATGAAAAAGAGGATAAATAAATATACAAGGTATGATGTAGCACGTAATGAAAGTAGTTTATTAGATTATGTATTGGTGGATAAAACGTTGATGGGTAGGCTCCAGGATGTACATGTTTATAGAGGGGCAACTGATATATCGGATCATTATTTAGTTGTAGCTACAGTTAGAGTAAGAGGTAGATGGGAAAAGAGGAAGGTGGCAACAACAAGTAAGAGGGAGGTGAAAGTGTATAAACTAAGGGAGGAGGAAGCTCGGGTGAGATATAAGCGACTATTGGCAGAAAGGTGGGCTAGTGCAAAGATGAGTAGTGGGGGGTTGAAGAGGGTTGGAATAGTTTTAAAAATGCAGTATTAGACTGTGGGGCAGAAGTTTGTGGTTATAGGAGGGTGGGGGCAAGAGGAAAAAGAGGAGTGATTGGTGGAATGATGAAGTAAAGGGTGTGATAAAAGAGAAAAAGGTAGCTTATGAGAGGTTTCTAAAAAGCAGAAGTTTTTATAAGAAGAGCAGAGTATATGGAGAGTAAAAGAAAGGTAAAGAGAGTGGTGAGAGAGTGCAAAAGGAGAGCAGATGATAGAGTGGGAGAGGCACTGTCAAGAAATTTTTATAAAAATAAGAAAAAATTTTGGAGTTAAACAAGTTAAGAAAGCCTAGGGAAAGTACGGATTTGTCAGTTAAAACAGAGTAGGGGAGTTAGTAGATGGGGAGATGGAGGTATTAGGTAGATGGCGAGAATATTTTGAGGAACTTTTAAATGTTAAGGAAGAAACAGAGGCAGTAATTTCATGCACTGGTCAGGGAGGTATACCATCTTTTAGGAGTGAAGAAGAGCAGAATGTAAGTGTGGGGGAGGTACGTGAGGCATTACGTAAAATGAAAGGGGGTAAAGCAGCTGGAACTGATGGGATCATGACAGAAATGTTAAAAGCAAGGGGGGATATAGTGTTGGAGTGGTTGGTACTTTTGTTTAATAAATGTATGAAAGAGGGTCAGGTACCTAGGGATTGGCTGAGAGCATGTATAGTCCCTTTATATAAAGGGAAAGGGGACAAAAGAGACTGTAAAAATTATAGAGGAATAAGTTTACTGAGTCTAGGTAGTAGGTTGGTAGACAGCAACCACCCAGGGAGGTACTACCGTCCTGCCAAGTGAGTGTAAAACGTAAGCCTGTCATTGTTTTACATGATGGTAGGATTGCTGGTGTTTTTTCTGTCTCATAAACATGCAAGGTTTCAGGTACGTCTTGCTACTTCTGCTTACACTTAGGTCACACTACACATACATGTACAAGCGTATGTATACACACCCCTCTGGGTTTTCTTCTATTTTCTTACTAGCTCTTGTTCTTGTTTATTTCCTCTTATCTCCATGGGGAAGTGGAACAGAATTCTTCCTCCGTAAGCTATGCGTGTTGTAAGAGGCGACTAAAATGCCAGGAGCAAGGGGCTAGTAACCCCTTCTCCTGTATATATTACTAAATGTGAAAGGAGAAACTTTTGTTTTTCCTTTTGGGCCACCCCGCCTCGGTGGGATACGGCTGGTGTGTTGAAAGAAAGAAAGAAGAAGTTTACTGAGTATACCAGGAAAAGTGTATGGTAGGGTTATAATTGAAAGAATTAGAGGTAAGACAGAATGTAGGATTGCGGATGAGCAAGGTTTCAGAGTGGGTAGGGGATGTGTAGATCAAGTGTTTACATTGAAGCATATATGTGAACAGTATTTAGATAAAGGTAGGGAAGTTTTTATTGCACTTATGGATTTAGAAAAGGCATATGATAGAGTGGATAGAGGAGCAATGTGGCAGATGTTGCAAGTATACGGAATAGGTGGTAAGTTATTAAATGCTGTAAAGAGTTTTTATGAGGATAGTGAGGCTCAGGTTAGGGTGTGTAGAAGAGAGGGAGACAACTTCCCAGTAAAAGTAGGTCTTAGACAGGGATGTGTAATGTCACCATGGTTGTTTAATATGTTTATAGATGGGGTTGTAAAGGAAGTAAATGCTAGGGTGTTCGGGAGAGGGGTGGGATTAAATTTTGGGGAATCAAATTCAAAATGAGAATTGACACAGTTACTTTTTGCTGATGATACTGTGCTTATGGGAGATTCTAAAGAAAAATTGCGAAGGTTAGTGGATGAGTTTGGGAATGTGTGTAAAGGTAGAAAGTTGAAAGTGAACATAGAAAAGAGTACGGTGATGAGGGTGTCAAATGATTTAGATAAAGAAAAATTGGATATCAAATTGGGGAGGAGGAGTATGGAAGAAGTGAATGTTTTCAGATACTTGGGAGTTGACGTGTCGGCGGATGGATTTATGAAGGATGAGGTTAATCATAGAATTGATGAGGGAAAAAAGGTGAGTGGTGCGTTGAGGTATATGTGGAGTCAAAAAACGTTATCTATGGAGGCAAAGAAGGGAATGTATGAAAGTATAGTAGTACCAACACTCTTATATGGGTGTGAAGCTTGGGTGGTAAATGCAGCAGCGAGGAGACGGTTGGAGGCAGTGGAGATGTCCTGTTTAAGGGCAATGTGTGGTGTAAATATTATGCAGAAAATTCGGAGTGTGGAAATTAGGAAAAGGTGTGGAGTTAATAAAAGTATTAGTCAGAGGGCAGAAGAGGGGTTGTTGAGGTGGTTTGGTCATTTAGAGAGAATTGATCAAAGTAGAATGACATGGAAAGCATATAAATCTATAGGGGAAGGATGGCGGGGTAGGGGTCGTCCTCGAAAGTGTTGGGAGAGGGGGGTAAAGGAGGTTTTGTGGGCAAGGGGCTTGGACTTCCAGCAAGCGTGCATGAGCGTGTTAGATAGGAGTGAATGGAGACGAATGGTACTTGGGACCTGACGATCTGTTGGAGTGTGAGCAGGGTAATATTTAGTGAAGGGATTCAGGGAAACCGGTTATTTTCTTATAGTCGGACTTGAGTCCTGGAAATGGGAAGTACAATGCCTGCACTTTAAAGGAGGGGTTTGGGATATTGGCAGTTTGGAGGGATATGTTGTGTATCTTTATATGTGTATGCTTCTAAACTGTTGTATTCTGAGCACCTCTGCAAAAACAGTGATAATGTGCAAGTGTGGTGAAAGTGTTGAATGATGATGGAAGTACAGTGTTTTCTTTTTGGGGATTTTCTTTCTTTTTTTTTTTTTGGGGTCACCCTGCCTCGGTGGGCGACGGCTGACTTGTTGAAAAAAAAAGAAAAAACTTGCGACACTTTTTTGTATATAAAGGGTGGTAAGGTATTTACATCACCTGTCTTGTTTTTTAGTGTGTTCATAATAAGGGAGACTTCTGTTGGGTTAGTCGGAGCTAGGAACAGTGTGTTCGGGAAGTTGCCAGTGAGGTAGTCACTGGGTGGGGCATTTGAGCTTGGGATTTTATTGGCAAGGTTTTTCCTATGGTGGAGAAGAAATTATTGAGTCTGTTTGCTGTTTCTGTTGGTGGGAGTTGGGGTTCATCTGGCTTTGTTACTTCAATTGTGCTGTTTTGTGATATCTTTTTTGTTCCTAGAATTTCTGATAGGGTTTTCCAGGTCTTTTTTATATCACCTTTTAAGTTGGATAATCTGTTCTCATAATACAATTTTTTTGCTCTTCTTATCAGGCTGGTTAGGATTGACGAGTAACATTTTGTTTGGCCTCTGGTTATGTGACCCACTCTGTACTGTTTTTTGTAAAGGTGCTTTGTATTTATGGATTTGAGGATGCTGGGTGTTAGCCAGGAACTGTTCAGTCTCTTAGCTGTCATCTGTTTAGTTTTTTAGGGCAGTGCTTGTTATAGAGGTATTGGGTCTTTTTTAGAAAATTATTAATACGTACTTTCATCAATATCTGTATAGATTTCTAGCTCAGTGTGCCAGTCAATGTTTGTCACTACTGTTGTGAAGTTATTAATGGCTGCCTCATTGTGAAGTCTGAAAGTGACTTTAGTAGTGTCTTGGGGTAATTTGCCTAGATTGGTTATGAGGAAGGTAGGGTAGTGGTCTGTGGTATTATCTGTGATTATGCCTGATTTTAAAGGGGATATGGTGTTGGTCCAGATGTGGTCTAGTAGGGAAACACTAATCTCTGTAATTCTTGTAGGTTTTGTTACTGTTAGTAGCAACAAGCAGTTACTCATAGTGTTTGTGAATTCAGTAACGTGTGGATTCTGGTCTTGCAGGAGATTTATATTGAAGTCACCTGAGAGTAGTAAGTGATCTTTATTCATGCGTGCATCAGTTATCGTACTTCCTAGGTTTTCACTAAAACGGCTAATGTTTGACTGTGGTACTCTGTAGATGTTTATCACTGTGAGAGGTTTTTGTAGGTATTTGGATTTGAATTTAGCTATTATATATTCCCCATGTTCATCCCTTGAAGTTAACTATACCTATACAATATGTACGAAGATATAGAGATAAGAAATACTTATCTTGAAATACTCACCTTCATATAGGATCCTGTTACAGTGTCGCGTATGGCAGTGTTGTCGGACACAGCTTGCAGCCTGTGATAAATTTTAGCAATGATGCTGCTGCGCTGTAATCAAAGAATACCACCAACACCAATAGATTTAGTAAGAAATCATATAACTGCCACATAACAAGTTTACACCAACATATATTAAGTCAGCAACAGAACTAGGCATTAAAAACAATAAAAAGTAAAATTTACACACAAAAGTAAAACCATTACTTACCTTAAAATATTTGTTAGTTTTAAATGTAGGGCGAGAGGCGAGTCATATTTATTTGTAGGATGTCAGGTGTGAGAGGTATGGTAGCCATCCAGGTGAGCCCACCACACCCCACCCACACATAATATACTAAGACATTTAAAAAGCACCCAGAGCGATAAAATAATATACGACATTTATTACCTTAAAATTATTTATAGTAACCATTTGAGAGTTGGTCACGTACATGTGTCTTAACTGCCAGGGTCGGTTACATACTCACATGCATAAATTCTAGCGCCTTCAAATTGAGTGGGAGAAAGCTGGAAGGCCTACATGTGAGAGAAGGGGGTCTGCGTGGTGAGTGTGGTGCAGCAGGAAAAAAATCGAGGCACCCGCATTGCATTGTGTGAACGCCATTTGGGTACGCCTTGTTCACCATGCCTCGGGGTAAGAAACTCCTCTCTCATGGAGAATTGGGATTCTTTTGTTCCCAAGTGATAGTTCAAATACCAAGGAAAGTGTCGGTGAAGAAGAATTTCATGGTTTTGAGGAGTTAATGATCAAAAAATAATGAACATAATACTGGTAATAGTGCAGAAAACCCACACGACCCTCAATCTTCCACCTCTGGTGCTGGGCTGTCTAGTTCACATTCAGTTGTACCAGAACAAAAGAGGAAACTGGTATTTTCCCGTGTCCAGGACTCACATGTGAGCAATGCTGATGACAGTGATAGTGAATATGATATCTGAGCTCTTGAAAACATTTCCAGTAGCGAGAGTGAAGTTGAAGTGGAATATTCCCCAGTGGAGCATCAGTACATACGATGCTACCTGCACTCTGGTAGTGTGCCATATACTATTCCAAGGGGAAGGGGTACATACATCTCGGAGTACATCCCATGGCCATACAACAGGAACAGATAGTGAAAATGAAGATGATATTATTACAATTGGGACGATTAATGTGTGTTCATCATCAGATGGCGGTGGTGTCATGCGCCATGAGGCACCAGCAGTGGCCCATGCAGGTACCCATGCTGCTGACTCAGCTGAGCTACAACAAAGCCCACCATCACCCACCCACCCACCACACCAAGCTTCACAACAACCTCCACAACCACAACCACCTGTCAATATCCAGTACCCACCAGCAGACTGCACCTGGGATTGGCAAGAAGGTGCCAATTTTGTTCCCAATCCCCATCACTTTAATGAAAGTCAAAATGGAATATGGCCATCTTGTACACTTGGGAACAATGCCACTGAACTGGAATGTTTTTAGTTATTCTTTGACGAACCTCTGATGGAAATTATTGTCAGGGAAAGCAATACATACTTCAATTACACCATGGCAAACACAATACTTTCACCAAGATCACTCCTACACCAGTGAAAGGAGACAACTGTAGCTGAGATGCATCTTTTCTTTCCCACAATAATGCTTATGCCATGTGTTAAGCACAGTGTCAAATCATATGGTTGACAGACTACCGGGACTGAAACCCCCAGATAAAACCAGATAAAACCAAACCTGACAAAAAAGACAGGTTATACAAGATTAGAAATGTGTTTATGTATCTGAAACAGAAATTCAATATATATTTTTATCTCTTCAGGAAGCTTATTACTGATGAGTCTTTGATTTTGTTCAAAGGTAGACTGTCGTTCAAGCAGTACAGTGGACCCCCGCATAACGATCACCTCCGAATGCGACCAATTATGTAAGTGTATTCATGTAAGTGCGTTTGTACGTGTATGTTTGGGGGTCTGAAATGGACTAATCTACCTCACAATATTCCTTATGGGAACAAATTCGGTCAGTACTGGCACCTGAACATACTTCTGGAGAGAAAAAAATATCGTTAACTGGGGGTCCACTGTATATACCAAGCAAGAGGAAATGCTTTGGTATAAAGTTGTTTGTACTTTGTGATTGCTACAGTGGTCTTGTATTGGATATTACTGTGTACACTAGATGTAATGCATTGTAGAATACCAGAAAGTTATTGGGTATCTCTGGTGATGTGGTTAGAACAATGATGGAACCATATCTTGGTAAGGGGCATACATTACATACTGATAACTGGAACACAAGCCCCTTACTCAGTAATTTCTTGCGAGTGAACATGACAGACGTGTGTGGCACAGCGTGTGCAAATCATAAGCATATGCCTAGGTTCGGGTTTAGCATTCGTAGAGGTGAGGTGCAGGCGTTTGCTGCCAATGACATCATGGCATTTCGGTGGCATGACAAACAAAATGTCACACTGCTGACATCAGTTTACTAAAACGAAATGACAGACAGTGACAGGCAGAATAAAGAGGCCAATGAACCCATTCTAAAACCTGCAGCTGTGATGGACTACACCCTCAATATGTGCTCAGTGGACAAGTGTGATATGCAAATTGGGTTTGCTGACTGTGTTCGCAAAAGTTATAAGTGGTACATAAAACTCCTTTTTCATCTTTTGGACATTTCCATGCTCAATGCTTATACATGTAATACATATAAGTTGAAGACCAAAACCAAACCACGATATAGTCAATTCTGTTTGTCTGTCATCAGACAAATATTATTCAACTACCAAGTAACAACACCTGCAACAGAACACCGCCTGCAAACTGATCAATAACTACCCTCTCGTCTGAGGCCTGGTGAAGACTACCTGATACAAATGCCTCCTACTACTTTGAAGAAAACTGCTCAGAAGAGGTGTCTGTGCACATACAACAAAATGCCCACAAAAATGCAGAGACACTCGTTTCATGTGTGAGGAGTGTAAAACACCACTGTGCATGACACCATGTTTCAAAGAATTCCACAAGCTGCAGCACGTCTAGGAACATGTCCAGTGACTATGTGTATATATAATATAGAAAAATAGTAATAAACAACATTTTCTATTGTTCATTTGTGTAAACATGTTCTGTAAACAACATAATGACAACAATGTTTGTGCAGTTATTGTGTAGCATACAAGTGAATTCATATACAATATACCTTATATTGGTCTCACAGGCCATAAAAGTTACTTGAAAAAATAAATGTTAAAAAATAAAAGAAAAAAGTAGAAAAAATAAAACGGTATCATATGGTACAATGGCACCATATGATACAATGGTACTATATGGTAGAATATGGTACAATGGCACCATTTGGTACAATGGTACCATATGATACAATAGTACCATATGGTGCAATGGTACCTTATGGTGCAATGGTACCATATGGTACATTGTACCATATGGCACAATGATACCATATGGTTCAATGATACCATATGGTACACTATACCATATGGTACACTGTACCATATGGTACAATATGGTACTGTTGTATTCAACACAATAAACACACTAATATTTTCATCATTATTTTGTTTACAAAAAAAATATGCAAAAATGTTGTATATTAGTAATGTTCTATTATATATTTACAAATGTACAGCCACTCGACATGTTCCTTGAGGTGGATGACAAAGCACTTTGTCTTGGAAACTGCCGAGTCACTAGCTAGCTTGCGTCGCCACTCACTCAGTCTTCGCTGGTGCCTCGTGGCATCAACACTTCCAACTGACCATATGGTACATGGTATCATATGTTACAGGGTACCATAAGGTGAGGGTACCATATGGTACAGGGTACCATACAGTACAGGACACCATATGGTACAGGGTACCATGTGGTACAGGGTACCATATAGTACAGGGTACCATATGGTACAGGGTACCATACAGTACAGGACACCATATGGTACAGATACAGTGATCCCTATGGAAATAAGTCACCATGACTTTTCTGGGTTATCCTAGGATTTTATACATATGCTGCTATGTATGATAATCTATGCAACTGTATTTGTGTACACCTGAATAAACTTACTCAAGTGCATGTGGCATCGTAAGTAAGTTTATTTAGGTATACACAAATACAGTTACATAAATTATCATACATAGCAGGATATGTTTGGAGAACCTAGGATAACCCAAAAAAGTCAGACAGACTTATTTCCATTAGTGTCCCTGTACCCTGTACAGAGACCCTAATGGAAATAGGGTCCACAATTTCCCTAATGGAAATTGTGGCATTCCCACAATGCCATGCAGGCATCCAGATTTTTTCTATAGTGTGAACACTGACCACCCAGACCCATTCTCTCAGATGTAGGCCTACCAGCTTTCTTGCGCTAAATTTGATGCCGCTAGAATTTTGGCATAGATCTACAGCACGGACCCTGAAAGGGTTAAGATTTTGGTAAGAAAAATATTTTTTTTCCCGAATATTTTTCGACCCCAGTGGAGTTCAGGATCAAAGCTCTTGACCCTTAAAGGGTTTTAAAGTAAGGTGAGGGGCAAGTCGTATTTATTTGTAAAAAGTCAGGTGTGGGATGTATGGTAGCCAGCCAGGGCAGCCCACCCCATCCCACCCACATGTAATGTAAACAAACAGATGCATCTGCTTTTGGTTGATACATGTTCATTCCTATGTCAGTGAATCTTATACCATAATACAAACACTTTACATTGTGTACAAGTTATTTCCATGTTGATACAGTAGAATAAATAAAGAGGAACACTCCAATTCTCATGAAACACCACTTTTAAAAGAAATGAAGCTCTGAGTGAAAGCATATGAAAGGAATAATTTTCTAGTTACCCCCAGCAATATTATAGCGTACACATTTTCTCTAATGCTGGACTAAAGAAAACGTTATTTTTGCCGTCACTCCTAGAAGTTGCCTGGCTACCACATCTCATATTTATGTTAATTTATTCTACTGTAGGGTGTATTTATCATGTTTATATGTTACATAGTGCATTTATTGTATAATTTTGAAAAAATGTCATAGATGGATTAATGGAAATGTCTATACAGTGGACCCCCAGTTCACGATATTAATCCGTTCCTGAGAGCTCATCGTAAACCAAAATTATCGGAAAGCGAATCAATTTTCCCCATAAGAAATAATGGAAATCAAATTAATCCATGCAAGACACCCAAAAGTATGAAAAAAAAAACTTTTACCACATGATACATTAAGTTTAATGCAATATAATAATTACAATAACAATAATAACAATAGAATAATCACAATAGAATAATTGACACTTACCTTTAATGAAGATCTGGTGATGATTGATGGGATGGGAGGAGGGGAGTGTCGAAGTTTTTAATGTTTAGAAGGGGAATCCCCCTCCATTAGGACTTGAGGCAGCAAGTCCTTTTCCGGGGTTACTTCCCTTCTTCTTTTAATGCCACTAGGACCAGCTTGAGAGTCACTGGACTTCTGTCGCACAACATATCTGTCCACAACATGTCTGCCCATGGTGACTTATTTTGCAGAAAAAAAAGCACCAAAAACAGTGATAATATGGATAATATAGAATGTACCAAATGTATCCTTAGATGCGCGCACACTGGCTGGCTTGTAAACACTGGACACATCTCGTACGAATCGTATCACATACCAGGTTTTGTAACGGGAACCGAGGCAAATTTTTTGCGATGTAACACTTCGGATACCGGATTTATCGGTTACCGATGACTTCGCGAACCAGGGGTCCACTGTATTAATGTAATAAGACATTTAATGCACCCAAGAGATTATTAATATGGCATCAAGAGTAGAGAGACTCTTAGTGATTTTAATGTGTACCTGCATGCCAGCACGTGTGTTTTATATTTAGGTAAAGGTAAGTAAGATTTTAAATTTTCAGGGTACATATAAAATGGGTGGGAAATGGGCGGACACTTGCACTACAGCTACACACGGCAAGTGCATATGCATATATAAATTACCAACAGTAATAGGACATAGCATAATACTAAATTTTGCATGAAGCAAAACTGCACAAAATGAGGGAAGCCTGGTATTGTTGTATACTGTACTGTATACTGCATTATTGAGAGTCATTATTGTATTCATGAACTAGTGCTAAACACATCATTCATACAGTACCACTAAAGTAATCAGGTTTCATTTGATGAAGAGGAGGATAATTCTAGTTCCCTGGATCAAGAGCACCATTATCAAAGCATCCCCCTCTCCCTTCATGAATATTCAGGTATTAATTAGCACATACCTTTTCCTCAATAAACCATTCATCAGCATCCTCTTGTGTCAGTTCAACTGTGTTTCCTGCAAAATATATTTTTGTAAGAAAGGCTTTCTTAGATCACAATAATAATAAAAATAACATTTATTTCAATTCCTTATACATAAGTATGGCACATAACATTTTAAGTCTATATATTCACAAATAATTCAATGTTTTTTTTTTATTTAATACAACTGACCATCAAAAATTAGGAATCTGATATTTCAGAGAACTGAAAACTGTTTCAATACCCAAACATTAACACAGTTTTCTTTGATTTGCACCATAATTTGTTCTGTAAATTATTTCTTTAAATTGTCTGTAGATTTTCATAGTTAGGTAAAATGAATCATACATTCAGACAACCCATCTCAATAACATTCAGTATTTCACTGTTACTAAGACAGTCAAATGGATAACTGTTCACAAACCTTCAACAGTGATTATCTGGCTCTATTATCTAGTGTGCTTAGTAGAATCTTGTTTTCTGATTGTGCTTCAGAACTGTTGATCACTCACTCTTATCTTTAAGTTAATTCACTGGCATTGCATATTACAGTGGACCCTCACCTAACGATATTAATTGGTACCCGAGAACGATTATCATTAGGCGAGTTTTTTAGCGTTAGCCAAGGCAAAATGTTAGCGTTAAAATGCATCGTTAGGCGAATTTAACGTTATGCGATGCGTTCGTTAGGCGAGGGTCCACTGTATTATAAATGGTTCATTTTTATTAATAGAAGGCAATCCCAGCTAATTAAACCTAAATAACAAAAACTTAAGTAATTTGCTGAATAAGACGACATGAGGAAAAATCTGTCCCCAACAGTCACATAATGACTTTATAAACCACCTCCAGCACCAATCAATCTAAACTTTCAGTGCTAGAATATACAGCATTTTTTTATGAATACTGTACAGTATAACACAATACTGAACAAACCTGAATATGTTGCTAATGATACTTTTTCTCTGTATTTTCGGATATGGTTACCAGCTACTGCTCCCCTGGAATATTTGACACATTATTAATCAATGTGAATAAGAAATGTTTTACAATAAAATATAAATACGCTGTAATATCAGTTTTCAAATATGTATGTGGATGAACTATCACATATTTGTATATCAGGCAATAATTTTACCGAAGACGAAAAATTATTCAATCTCTCAGTTACATACAGTATAAATGCAGCAGCAACTCCCAGTTTGTTGATAACTCTTGAAGACATGTGCATCACAATTTATTCCAAATACTGCAGGAATCCTCAAACTTGTTGGGTTATGTATGTATAGAACCTTTCCTGCAACAAAATGCTTGTTTAATTTAAAAGTAAATATAACACAAACTGACAAAATTCAATATCTAGAAAATATACAAATGCACCTATAACTTATTTGTAACTGACCAATTTGTCATTCACAACCTGTCTGATTGCAGTAAATTACACAAGATGTACTGATACTTAATGTTAGTATTTCAAATTCTGATCCAGCAGCACTCAGAAACACAGTAAATGCCAAACTTCCTAAAATATGTACGTACTTGGATCACAACCAATGAACTCGCTCAATACTAACAAGACCGGCTTTATAATGTTTGGGTACAAAGCAAAAGATGTTCCTTTGAAACATAAAGGATAATATCCAAATTTCATCTATGGTATCTCTGAATGAGGATCAATATATAATCACTCTAAACCTGTTGTCACTCAATAAAAATCAGCTTTCGGAATAATTGCTTATTCAGGCTCCAGGCAACACTCCCATCCTTTTTCAAAAGTTTAAAGCTGCTTAACGAACAAAATATTCACACGACTCATGAAATCACAATATTCACACTTTCCAATGTGTAAATTTATTTAGGTACAGGCACACATTTATTTATTTATTTATTATTAATTTGGACATGATACATATATGTACAAAGAAATACAGTGGTTAAGTGTAACATGCCAAAGCCCCTTGTATGCAGAGCATTATGGGCAGGCTTAAAATTAACTTAAGATTAACTAAGCAATGATATATTCAGTGGTAAAAATTATAGCAAACAAATAACATAACTAGATACAGTTACACAACTTTAGGTAATTACAATTATCATGCATAGTAACATGTATAATTACCTAAGATAACCCAAAAAAGTCAGATGCAGTGACTTATTTCCATTAGTTTCTTCATATCTAATTTTTTAAAGTTTAGCTGTAAGATACAGTAGAAATCAGTCATGATTATAACCTTAAAAATTGCAACAGCTAAGTAACTCAACTGCGTGAAAATCAGTAAAAAAAAAAAAAAAAAAAAGATATAATATGAAGAAAGTGAACTGGGTTATTTACATGTTTTCTGTACCTCTGTATGTGCAAATTATTAAATAAATAAATAAAAATTTAATAGAGAAGGTCAGCATACATTAATAAACAAACTTTACTTCTTTCTGAAGCTTACATGTAATAAAAAACTGCTAAGCATAAAAAAAAAAAAACACTAGCATGTTGTGCATTTCAGACAGACTAATCTTGAAACTACTCAAAACTAGACATTGGTTATTGAATGGTACAATTTTAAATATATATTACAGTATTACAAAAAAGAGGTAGTTAATGAAAATAGTACATTTTAAGTATGTACATTAATGGTATACAATACCGACAATATGAAAAATTAGACATGTGCAACATCTGAGTATCTTTACTGAAGATGTTTCGCCATCCAGTGGCTTTATCAATACAAATTCAAGGACATGTCTAATTTTTCAATTTTAAGTATGTATTAATACTTTGAACTGATTCAGCGATTTTAGTTTAACCTGTAAATGGTCCAAGCAGATCTACGTTCACATGTGTAGTGCTACAAAAGTAGATCTACATTTTTTTACATATTTTCAAATATAACAAAAAAAAGTAGATCAAAGTTTTTTTACACATTTTCAAATGTAAAAAAACAAAAAGAAGATCTACTTTTTTTACATACTTTCAAATGTTGAAAAAACATATACAGTGGACCCCCGCATAACGATTACCTCCGAATGCGACCAATTATGTAAGTGTATTTATGTAAGTGCGTTTGTACGTGTATGTTTGGGGGTCTGAAATGGACTAATCTACTTCACAATATTCCTTATGGGAATAAATTCGGTCAGTACTGGCACCTGAACATACTTACGGAGTGAAAAAATATCGTTAACCGGGGTCCACTGTATATACGTTTAGACCGTTTACGGGTTAATTGGGATTTCTTAAACAGTTACAAACTGGCTTTATGATTTCAGATTATGGAACAATTATAGATGGTGAAGAAATAGGAAGTAGTTGAATGAGTTGGTTTTGTTTGGTATAGCATAATGTTGGTGTAGTTAAGTTAGGGAGATGAGGTGATTTTTAATTACAGCTCTAAATGGATTGGCAGACAGGAGACCTTTTGCTGCTTCAGGCAATGAATTCTAGAACTTGGGGCCTATAATGTGCATTGCATTTTTGCACAGGGTGAGGTGAACATGGGGGATGTTGAAAAGAGTTTTGTACCTTGTGTTGTGCCTGTGTGCTCTGTTCTAGCTATCAAGAAGTTTGAAGGGAGTGTTTATGCTGGAGTCTGATGTTCTATATATATATAGCAGCATTGTAATGTGAGTGCATATTTTGTATATTAAGTAAGTTCAAACTCTTGAAGAGCCAGAGGGGCTTGTTGTCTGGCACAGGAATGGGTGATAGTCTGCACAGCAGATCTGAGTGGTATAGTGTAAGTAGTGTCGTTTTGGGTACATAGTACCATATTTTGGAGAGGATGCCTACTGTTTTGGAGATCTTCTTGGCTATGTGTTGGATGTGGGTGTGAAATTTCAGGTTGCAGTCAAGGTGAAGACCTAAAGATTACATTAAAGTACAGGTATGGCAACAGAACTGTAGATGAGTGGAACAAACTCCAGGTAGCATCATTGAGGCCAAAACCTTGGGTGGGTACATTAGTGGGTAAGAGTTAGACCTGCCTAGCATAGGCCTATTGCAATGTTCATTCTTGCACTGAAAATATCTAATCAACACAGGGCTTTCAGCAATGGATTCAAGTTGGAAAATTTTAGATTTACAAAGGATACAGGGAAGAATTATTATTACATTCATTAGGAAGCACTAAACCCACACTTATGCAACATATGGGAATATTTATTGAGGAAACGTATCGCCACACAGTGGCTTCCTCAGTCCAATGTAAAGTGGAAAAGTGTAAGGAGAGGTGGAGTTTGAGGTAATCAGTCCCTCAGCCTGGAGTCAATGTGTTCAGTCTATCAATCTCGAAGAATGTACAGCATAGGGCCGCGGACGTGGCTTATATAGTACTGTAGTCAGGCAAGGCAAAGCAGGAAGAGGCGGGGTCATAGTGGAACCATCCACTAGTCTAAGTAGGTCTTCGTCCAAAGGCTGGACAAGTTTTGAAGAATTCTTTGTATCAAGATATCCATGATGCTGCAGTGTCTGACAGATGTGATAAATGGTTTAAAAAACTGACAAGTTGGATGGTCATAGTGGATGGTTCCACTATGACCCCGCCTCCTCCTGCTTCACCTCACCTGACTACAATATATAAGCCATGTCTATGGCCCTATGCTGTACATTCTTCAAGATTGATAGACTGAACACATTGACTCCAGGCTGAGGGACTGATTACCTCAAACTCCACCTCTCCGCTTTGTATTAGACTGATGAAGCCACTGTGTGGCAAAACGTTTCCTCAATAAAGATTCCCATACGTTGTATAAGTGTCTCAATCTTCAACTAGTCGTTTTTTTTTAAACCATTTATCACACACTAAACCCACGGAGATAATACATGATTATTATTATAATCAAAACTAAGTGTTATGTACAAAGAACTTTCACAGTATATGTATAAGTATAATAAAGCACCTATACTGGGAACGGTTGAAGCCCCTTGATTTGTACTCCCTGAAATGCAGGTGAGAAAGGCACATGATAATATACACTTGGAAAATTCTAGAGGCACTAGTCCAAAATATGCACATGAAAATCACTCCCTACAAAAGGACCCCAATGGAAATAGGTCACTCAGTCTGACTTTTTTGGGTTATCCCAGGTTCTCTACACATATGCTGCTATGTATGATAATTCTATGTAACTGTATTTGTGTGTACCTGAATAAACCTACTTACTTACTTACTAAAAGCAAAAGACAGAGTAGGAGATGCAACTTTCCCCAATGAAAACCAGGGGTGCCACGAGTACACTAAGAGACTACACAATAAGTGTCAGGTGCCCAAGACTGTTCAACTGCTTCCTAGCATACATAAGGGGGATTACCAATAGACCCCTGGCTGTCTTCAAGAAGGCGCTGGACAGGCACCTAAAGGCAGTACCTGACCAGTTGGGCTGTGGTTCACACGTCAGTTTGCATGTGGCTAGTAGTAACAGCCTGGCTGATCAGGCCCTGATCCACCATGAGCCAGTTCAAGAAGAGAGCCAAAAGGTACCTAATGACTGTAGCCACAGAAAGGAAGGAGAATGATTTTTTATTTTTGTTTAGTTAACACGCATATGTAAATAACTTCTTACATTATTCTTAGTACGTATATATCTTTTGTAGTATAAGATATTATTAAAGGGACCCCAATGGAAATAAGTCACTTTGTTTAACTTTTTTGGGTTATGCTAGGTTCTCTACTATGTATAAGACTCTATGTAACTGTATTTGTGTATACCTGAATAAACTTACTTAGCAGGAGGCCTGGTCACAGGGTTGTGGGGGCGTTGACCCCCCAAAACCCTCTCCAGGTATACTCCAGGGTCATACATTGTTGACGGGGATAATACAGCACCTAGAGGGAAAAAGGAGGTATTCAGATTCGATTCAAACAAGCACAGATACAATTCCTTGGATCAAGATCCCCTCAGTGGCTTCAAGTAACTTCCCTCGAGAGAAGAAATGACTTAGCAATAAGTAAGTTTACTCAGGTATACACAGTTACACTTTGGGCAACTTGGAATATACTAGATTGGACGGGTATATGAGTGGGTATGGGCCCACAGGGCTACAGTAGGTCTTCATTCTTGTGTTGTTACATAATACACCAGCCATTGTTTACCTTATCAGCTGACTGGCTGGCGCACACGCGCACACGCACACAGTACTGCCAACACCAAACATTGTTTTCATAGTTATACATTGTAATATAAAATTCAACTGTTACTTCTACTGATTATATATAGAAGCTACGGTAGTTAGATTTATATTTCGTTTGGTTATAGTTTTGATAAGTTATTCTTCCAATCCATGGATCAAAGCAGGTTGTTCTTTAACTCTCAGGCGCTACTGTTAACAAGAAAAAAATGGCATAATACCGTGACTGGAACAATACACAAGTGGTACAAGACGGACCGAAACGTCGTCCTAAGCTCCTCTCTCCTATGTGCGGGTTATTTGTGGAGTGTGCTGCTGTTATAACCTGCACGGGTTTACGAAAGCAAAAGACTTGGCAGACGATGCAACATCCCCCCAATGAAAAGCAGGGGTGTCACTAGCACGTTAAGAGACCATACAATAAGTGTCAGGGGCCCGAGACTGTTCAACTGCCTCCCAGCATACATAAGAGGGATTACCAACAGACCCCTGGCTGTCTTCAAGCTGGCACTGGACAAGCACCTAAAGTCGGTTCCTGACCAGCCGGGCTGTGGCTCGTACGTTGGTTTGCGTGCAGCCAGCAGTAACAGCCTGGTTGATCAGGCTCTGATCCACCAGGAGGCCTGGTCACAGACCGGGCCGCGGGGGCCCGGTCTGTGACAATACTAGGAGTCTTGACTGACGAAATGTTTCGCCTGAGCTGCAGGCTTCATCAGCTGATTACATAGAAAAAATCACACTCAAGAAGAGATAGTTTTTATTTATTTATTTATTTATTTAAAAATTTGAGCACACATACAGAGGTACAACAAATACTGGTAAGAGCAGTATGCCAAAGCCACTTATACTATGCATAGCATTACGGGCTGGCTTAAAATTAACTTAAGATTAACTAAGCAATGATGAAATCAGTGATAAAACATTAATGTAAACAGGTTACTATAAAGCACAAGTGAGTATTACAAAGACAGGTCATATGGTTGTATGCATTGTTGTACATTCAGTAGAATGGAGTATTCTGTTAGGTAGTGTATTTAAAAAATAATAAAGTTAGATTGGGTTTTAGGTTTAACATTTATGTGATATAATTGTGAGAAACATTTAAGATATACAATTTATAAGGTTCAGTTATTCAGTATTTATTTGGTTTTGGGTGAGTAAGTGATCTTTGAGAAGAGACTTGAATTTATAAACAGGTAGTGTTTCTTTTATATTTACAGGTAATGAATTCCAGATTTTAGGGCCTTTTATGTGCATTGAGTTTTTACATAGTGTGAGATGGACACGGGGAACATCAAGAGTGATCTGTGCCTTGTGTTATGGTCATGTGTTCTGTTGAGGTTGGTAAGGAGATGTTTGAGGGGAGGTTAATATCAGAGTTAAGTGTTCTATGTATGTAATAGGTGCAGTAGTAAGTATGGATGTTTTTGTATGGTGAGGAGGTTTAGTGTATTGAATATTGGTGGAGTGTGCTGCCTATAGTGAGAATTTGTTATCATTCTAACTGCAGCCTTTTGTTGGGTAATTAGTGGTCTGAGATGGTTACTTGTTGTTGAGCCCCATGCACAAATTCCATAGGTGAGATAGGGGTAAATAAGAGAGTGATATAGGGCCAGGAGGGCTGACTGTGGAACATAGTACCGTATCTTCGATAGTATGCCTACAGTCTTGGAAATTTTCTTAGAAATTTGTTGTATATGTGTATGAAATTTGAGTCTATTATCAAGGTGGATTCCTAAGAATTTTCCCTCTGTTAGCATTGTGATAGGTGATCCGTTTATCATTATGTTAAGAGGGACATCTGTAGCTCTGTTACCAAACTGAATGAAGTAGGTTTTGTCAATGTCTAGTGTAAGTTTGTTAGTTCTCATCCAGGTAGATATTTTCTGTAATTCGGTATTTACAGTATTGGCTAGCGTGACTGGGCTCGGGTGGGAGAAGACGTATGTAGTGTCATCTGCAAATAGTGTGGGTTTGAGTAATTGCGAAGCATTTGGTAGGTCATTTATGTATAGGAGAAAGAGAAGAGGGCCAAGGACACTTCCCTGTGGGACACCAACTGTAATTGGTTGTGCAGAGGAGTTTGCCCCATTTGTATACACATATTGGCTTCTGTTTCTGAGGTATGACTTGAGGTAGTTGAGGGAGTGCCCTCTTATACCATAGTGTGACAATTTTACGTGGAGCAAGTCATGGTCAACTGTATCAAAAGCTTTACGTAAGTCAATGAAGATCCCCAGTGGGGCTTCTTTTTTCTCTATTGCAGTGTATATATGTTCTAGCATGTGTATAATAGCATCATTAGTATTTTTATTAGTCCTGAATCCAAATTGGCAGGGGTTGAGTAATGTTTTGGGAGATAAGGTAGGAGTAGATTCGTTTATGAATTAATTTTTCGAAGATTTTTGAGAGAGGGTGTAAGTTGGATATTGGCCTATAGTTATTCAACTCTGTTTGGTCTCCTTTGTGGATCGGGGTGACCCTTGCTATTTTGAGTACTGTAGGGGAAAGGGGGAGGATTCAATGGATTTGTTAAAGAGTGTTGCAATGATTCGTGATAGCACTTGTGACACTTTTTTGTATATAAAGGGTGGTAAGGTATTTAAATCTCCTGCCTTGTTTTTTAGTGTGTTGATAATAAGGGAGACTTCGTATGGGTTAGTCGGAGCTAGGAACAGTGTGTTCGGGTAGTTGCCGGTGAGGTAGTCATTTGGTGGGGTATCTGAGCTTGGGATTTTATTGGCAAGGTTTTGTCCTATAGTGGAGAAGAAATCATTGAGTCTGTTTGCTGTTTCTGTTGGTGGGAGTTGGGGTTCATCTGATTTTGCTAATTTTATTTCGCTATTTCGTGATATCTTTTTTGTTCCTAGAATTTCTGATAGGGTTTTCCAGTTAAGAATAGTATTCATCCTTTGGTGGATATGGCATGCTAAGAGTACTTTTAGTAAGTTTATTCAGGTATACACAAATACAGTTACATAGAATTATCATACATAGAATTATCATGCATTCACATTGCTAAACTCATAAACTAGTATTGAGTCACTTAGCCATAATACCAACTTACCTCATAATTTGTAATATTTTACAATTAAGAATAAAACTAAGTATGCCCGAAATGCCTAGCCATGCTAAGCGTTCTAGTGGTACACTCTGTAATCACAATTTTACTACATGTAAACCAAACAATAACCAAATTTCTGTAAACTCAGCATTGTAATCCTTATAGAGAATAAACTTTGAAAACGTTGAAAACGTTACAATTTGTTCGACTTATGTCACACACACATTTAAATATTATGATATAAGGACCCGAATGGAGAAGTCACTTTGACTTTTTTGGGTTATTCTAGGTAATTTACACATAAGAACATAAGAAAGAAGGAACACTGCAGAAGGCCTATTCTTTTTTATTATAATAATAATGCAGAAGGCCTACTGGCCCATGCGAGGCAGGTCCAAGTCTCCTACCGGCTTATGTCAATGCTCCAACCTAGTCCAGTCAGGTCACATTCACCGAAGGAAGGAACACGGCAACTGACCTAGTAGCACAAGCTAGTCAGGTCCAACTCACACCCACTCATGTATTTATCTAACCTATTTTTAAAACTACACAACGTTTTAGCCTCTATAACTGTACTCGGGAGTTTGTTCCACTCATCCACAATTCTATTACCAAACCAGTGCTTTCCTATATCCTTCCTGAATCTGATTTTTTCCAACTTAAAACCATTGCTATACTACTCCAGTAGATTCACAGACACTAGAGGAGATATAAAAAAGACCTGGAAAACACTCTCTCAGATTCTAGGGACCAACAAACTGAAAAAAAAACAAGAATATTGTCCTAACTAAACCCCTCAAGGAAGGTTCCTTGATGTTGGTGAGGGGCTCTTGATTTAGAGAATTGGATCTGTGCTCCAGTTCCCCGAATTAAGCCTGAATGCCTTCCACATCCCCCCCAGGCGCTGTATAATCCTCCGGGTTTAGCGCTTCCCCCTGATTTTAATAATAATAATGTCCTAACTAAACCTAATGAAACACCACTACATCCCACTGACACAGCTAACAAGATAAACGACTTCTTCTCAACCATAGGATCTAATCTCGCCAATAAAATCCCACATATCAATGCCCATGCCGGGGACTACCTAGATGGGAATTTCCCAAATTCCTTCTATCTTGCACCAACTGAGCCCTCGGAAGTCACCGAGATTATAAAGTCACTTAAAAACAACTCAGGGAATCTGTCTAATGTCCCACCATTACTGTACAAGCGAGCGGCCCATATCCTTTCGCATGCTATTTCATTACTTTTTAACAAGTCACTAGAAACTAGCACCTTCCCGAAACTACTCAAGATGGAAAGGGGTTACACCAATACATAAAGGTGGTGACCCTACAGACTTAAACAACTATAGGCCAATATCAAACTTACCATTGCTATCCAAAATCTTTGAGAAACTCGTGCACAGGAGACTGTATTCATTTATAACAGCACAAAACATACTCAACCCCTGCCAATTTGGATTCAGGAAAAATAAAAGCACTAATGATGCAATCATAAAAATGCTAGATCTGCTTTACACAGCATTGGAAAATAAGGAATATCCACTAGGAATTTTTATTGACCTAAGAAAAGCTTTTGACACAGTAGACCATGACATCCTACTCCACAAACTTGACCATTACGGTATAAGAGGCCATGCGCTTGCTTATTTCAAATCTTACCTTACTAATAGGTATCAGTATGTCACCATTAAAGACACAGCATCAACAACATGGCTACTTGATACTGGAGTTCCGCAGGGAAGTGTCCTTGGTCCCCTGCTCTTCCTCATATACATCAATGATCTTCCAAACGTATCCCAACACCTGAAACCCATTCTCTTTGCTGACGACACGACTTATGTCATCTCTCACCCTAATCTTGCCACCCTCAACACCATTGTTAATGAGGAGCTGATCAAAATATCGACTTGGATGACAGCCAATAAACTTATGCTTAACACTGACAAAACCTACTATATTATGTTTGGTAGCAGAGCAGGAGATGCACAAATTAACATTAAGATCGACAACACTCTAATTACCAGACATACAAAACCTACTATATTATGTTTGGTAGCAGAGCAGGAGATGCACAAATTAACATTAAGATTGACAGCACTCTAATTACCAGAAATAATGGGGGCAAATTCCTAGGCTTATACCTTGACAACAACCTGAATTTCAGCACCCATATCCAGCATATAACCAAAAAAGTATCCAAAATGGTTGGGATCCTCTCCAAGATATGATACTACGTGCCGCAAAATGCCCTTCTCACACTATACCACTCACTTATTTATCCATACCTCACCTATGCTATTTGTGCTTGGGGATCAACTGCAGCAACACACCTAAAGCCAATAATAACCCAACAAAAAGCTGCAGTAAGAATAATCACTAAATCCCATCCCTGGCAACACCCCCCCCCCCCACTCTTCATAGACCTAAACTTACTCCCTGTTCATACATCCACACTTACTACTGTCAATCTACATCTACAGGGCCTTAAACTCTAATATCAACCTTGACCTAAAACGCTTTCTTGATAGTTGTGACAGAACCCACAGGCATAACACCAGACACAAACATCTCTACGACATTCCCCGTGTCCAACTAAACCTTTACAAAAATTCAATGTATGTCAAAGGCCCTAAAATCTGGAATACCCTACCTGAGAACTCTAGAACTGCAGACACATTCATCACCTTCAAAACTACCATTAGAAAACATCTTATCTCCCTGATACACCCTGTCAACTAACTACACGAATACCACCTGGTGGTTCACACTTACACTCACTGACTCATTTAAACCATAAACAGAAATATTAATCTCAATCTTAAAATAATGAATCCTGTGATACTCCAATACTGAAACTATGTACTGTGCCAAAACAAAAGCATTTACATTGCTAAACTCACAAACTAGTATTTAGTCACTTAGCCATAATACCAACTTACCTCATAATTTGTAATATTTTACAATTAAGAATAAAACTAAGTCTGCCCGAAATGCCTAGCCATGCTAAGCGTTCTAGTGGTACACTCTGCGATCACTATTTTACTACCTGGAGTTTACCTGGAGAGAGTTCCGGGGGTCAACGCCCCCGCGGCCCGGTCTGTGACCAGGCCTCCTGGTGGATCAGAGCCTGATCAACCAGGCAACAGCCAGGCTGTTGCTGCTGGCTGCACGCAAACCAACGTACGAGCCACAGCCCGGCTGATCCGGAACTGACTTTAGGTGCTTGTCCAGTGCCAGCTTGAAGACTGCCAGGGGTCTGTTGGTAATCCCCCTTATGTGTGCTGGGAGGCAGTTGAACAGTCTCGGGCCCTTGACACTTATTGTATGCTCTTTTAACGTGCTAGTGACACCCCTGCTTTTCATTGGGGGGATAGTGCATCGTCTGCCAATTCTTTTGCTTTCGTAGTGAGTGATTTTCGTGTGCAAGTTCGTACTATCCCTCTAGGATTTTCCAGGTGTATATAATCATGTATCTCTCCCTCCTGCGTTCCAGGGAATACAGGTTTAGGAACCTCAACGCTCCCAATAATTGAGGTGTTTTATCTCCGTTATGCACGCCGTGAAAGTTCTCTGTACATTTTCTGGGCCCGGCAATTTCACCTGCCTTGAAAGGTGCTGTTAGTGTGCACAAAAATTCCAGCCTAGATAGAACAAGTGACCTAAAAGTGTCATCCAGGGGTTTTGGCCTCCCTAGTTTTGAAGGTTCTCATTGTCCATCCTGTCATTTTTCTAGCAGATGCGATGATACAATGTTAGGGGTCCTTGAAGGGAGATCCTCCGACATGATCACTCCCAGGTCTTTGACGTTGGTGTTTCGCTCTATTTTGTGGCCAAATTTTTTTGTACTCTATGAAGATTTAATTTCCTCAGTTTACCATATCTGAGTAATTAAAAATTTCTCATCGTTGAACTTCATATTTTTTTCCTGCAGCCCACTGAAAGATTTGGTTGATGTCCGCCTGGACCTTGCAGTGTCTGCAATGGAAGACACTGTCATGCAGATTCGGGTGTCATCTGCAAAGGAAGACACGGTGCTGTGGCTGACATCCTAGTCTATGTCGGATAAAGAGGATGAGGAACAAATGGAGCGAGTACTGTGCCTTGTGGAACAGAGCTTTTCCACCGTAGCTGCCTCGGACTTTTCTCTGTTGACGACTACTCTCTGTTCTGTTAGTGAGGAAATTATAGATCCATCGACCGGGCTTTTCCTGTTATTCCTTTAGGCGCGCATTTTGTGCGCTATTACGCCATGGTCACACTTGTCGAAGGCTTTTGCAAAGTCTGTATATATTACATCTGCATTCTTTTTGTCCTTTTAGTGGGATTGAGGACCTTGTCGTAGTGATCCAATAGTTGAGACAGACAGGAGCGACCTGTTTCCCAAACCCATGTTGCCCTGGGTTGTGTAACTGTTTGGGTTTCTAGATGGGTGGTGATCTTGCTTCTTAGACCCTTTCAAAGATTTTTATGATATGGGATGTTAGTTGCTATTGGTCTGTAGTTCTTTGCTGTTGCTTTAAACTCCCCCTTTGTGGAGTGGGGGTATGTCTGTTGTTTTTTAGTAACTGTGGGACGACCCCCGTGTCCATGCTCCCTCTCCATAAGGTGGAAAAGGCTCGTGATAGGGGCTTCTTGCAGTTCTTGATGAACACAGAGTTCCATGAGTCTGGCCCTGGGCAAGTGCATGGGCATGTCATTTATCGCCTGTTCGAAGTCATTTGGCGTCAGGATAACACCGGATAGGCTTGTTTTTAATCAAATTTTGTGGCTCTCCCCTAAAAAATTTCTTTTTGATCTTCGACTCTCAGTCTGGTTAGCGGCTTGCTAAAAACTGAGTCATATTGGGACTTGAGTAGCTCACTCATTTCCTTGCTGTCATCTGTGTAGGACCCATCTTGTTTAAGTAGGGGCCCAATACTGGACGTTGTTCTCGATTTTGATTTGGCATAGAAGAAGAAATACTTTGGGTTTCTTTCGATTTCATTTATGGCTTTTAGTTCTTCCCGCGATTCCTGACTCCTAAAGGATTCTTTTAGCTTAAGTTCGATGCTTGCTATTTCTCTGACCAGTGTCTCCCTACGCATTTCAGATATATTGACCTCTTTTAGCCGCTCTGTTATTCTTTTCCGTCGCCTGTAAAGGGAGCGCCTGTCTCTTTCTGTTTTACATCTACTCCTCAATACCACACCACAATAACCAAAATTTCTGTAAACTCAGCATTGTAATCCTTATAGAGAATAAACTTTGAATTTGAATTTGAATTTGACATAATGAGGGCAAATTCCTAGGCCTATACCTTGACAACAACCTGAATTTCGGCACCCATATCCAACACATAACCAAAAAAGTATCCAAAACGGTTGGGATCCTCTCCAAGATACGATACTACGTGCCACAAAATGCCCTTCTCACACTATACCACTCACTTATTTATCCATACCTCACCTATGCTATTTGTGCTTGGGGATCAACTGCAGCAACACACCTAAAGCCAATAATAACCCAACAAAAAGCTGCAGTAAGAATAATCACTAAATCCCATCCCTGGCAACACACCCCCCCCACTCTTCATAGATCTAAACTTACTCCCTGTTCAGTACATCCACATTTACTACTGTGCAATCTACATCTACAGACCTTAAACTCCAATATCAACCTTGACCTAAAACGCTTTCTTGATAGTTGTGACAGAACCCACAGGCATAACACCAGACACAAACATCTCTACGACATTCCCCGTGTCCGACTAAACCTTTACAAAAATTCAATGTATGTCAAAGGCCCTAAAATCTGGAATACCCTACCTGAGAACTCTAGAACTGCAGACACATTCATCACCTTCAAAACTACCATTAGAAAACATCTTATCTCCCTGATACACCCCATCAACTAACTACACGAATACCACCTGGTGGTTCACACTTACACTCACTCATCCATTTGACCATAAACAGAAATATTAATCTCAATCTTAAAATAATGAATCCTATGATACTCCAATACTGAAACTATGTACTGTGCCAAAACAAAAGCATTCACACTGCTAAACTCACAAACAGTCACTTAGCCATAATATCAACTTACCTCATAATTTGTAATATTTTAAAATAAAGAATTAAACTAAGTCTGCCCGAAATGCCTAGCCATGCTAGGCGTTCTAGTGGTACACTCTGTAATCATTATTTAACTACATGTAAACCACACAACAACCAAATTCTGTAAATTCAACATTGTAATCTTTATAGAGAATAAACTTTGAAATTGCTACGAGTCCTGTCTAGGCTAGATATTTTCAGCACGTTATTTACATCCCCTTTATTTATTCCTGTCTTCCATTTATACACCTCAATCATATCCCCCCTAATTCTATGCCTCTCTAGAGAGTGCAGATTCAGAGACCTCAGTCTATCCTCATAGGGAAGATTTCTGATACATGGGATCAACTTTGTCATCCTCCATTGTACGTTTTCCAGAGCATTTATATCCATTCTGTAATACGGTGACCAAAACTGTGCAGCATAATCTAAATGAGGCCTAACCAAGGATATATAGAGTTGAAGAACAGCCTGAGGACTCCTATTATTAATGCTTATTGATATGAAGCCAAGGATTCCATTAGCTTTATTGCGAACACTTATGCACTGTTGTCTTGGTTTCAGATTACTGTTAGCCAGAACTCCTAAATCTTTTTCGCAATCCGTAATATTAAGATCTACATTATTTAGTTAATACGTGGCATGGTTATTTTCCTGTCCAACATTTAGAACTTTGCATTTGTCTATATTAAATCTGCCACTTCTCCGACCACTACATCAGTCTATTCAAATCTTCCTGGAGTGCTCTAATGTCCTCCTCAGAATGAATTCGACGTCTTATTTTGGTGTCATCGGCAAACTTGCTGATGTCGCTCTTTATACCCTCATCAGTATCGTTTATGTAGATTATAAACAACAGGGGGCCCAACACTGACCCCTGTTGCACACCGCTGGTGACGCTTCCCCACTGATTTCTCCCCATTTATGCAAACTCTCGGCTGCCTATTTGTCAACCATGCCTCTGTCCAGGAAAAAAATTCTCCTCCTATTCCATGTGCCTTAATTTTCCTCAATAGTCTCTGATGTGGGACCCTGTCAAAAGCCTTACTGAAGTCCATATACACAGTATCATATTCATTACCATAATCTACCTCCTCAAATACCTTAGTGAAAAAGTTAATAAATTTGTAAGGCAGAAACGCCCCTTTGTAAAACCATGCTGAGATTCGTTGATTAATTTGTGCTTTTCAAGATGGCTACGAACTGCCTCGGCAATTATTGATTCCATAATTTTTCCCACTATGGAGGTTAAGCTGATTGGTCTATAGTTCGAAGCTGGTCTATAGTTCGAACCTGCTTTGAAAATAGGTATCACATTTGCCATTTTCCACTTATCTGGCACCATTCCAGTCTGTAGTGATATGTTAAAAAGATTAGCAAAAGGTTTGCTAAGCTCCTCTTTACATTCCTTTAGAACCCTTGCGTACAGTTCATCAGGGCCTGGCGATTTGTTAGGTTTTAATTTGTCTATTTGTCTAAGGACCATGTCACTAGTGACCCTAATCGTGCATAGTTTATTATCGTCCTGTTCTACATAACTTATTATTTCTGGAATATCGCTAGTATCTTCCTGTGTAAAAACTGAAGAAGTACGTATGTGCTAAAAATTCTACACATTTCCTTATCACTGTCTGTGAGCTGACCCGAGTAACTTTCGAGTGGGCCTATCTTGTCCCTGATCTTACTTCTGTATACTTGAAAGAATCCTTTTGGGTTAGTCTTCGATTCTCTTGCAACTTTAACCTCATAATCTCTTTTTGCTTTTCTTATTCCCTTTTTTATTTCTCTCTTTAACTGAATATATTGATTTCTTAATTGCCCCTCTCCTCTTTTGATTTGCCTATATATGCCTCTCTTTTGACCAATGAGATGTTTTAATATATTGTTCATCCATTTAGGATCATTTTTGTTTGATCTGATTTCCCTATTTGGAACATAAGTTGTCTGAGCAGCTAGAACTATGCCCTGGAAAACGTCATATCGGCAATCATCACCACCTACCTGTCCCATTGTCAGATCATTCCAATTCAGCCCACCCAAGTAATTTTTCAGTCCTATGAAATCAGCCAAGCGGAAGTCAGGGACAGAGACTTGGTTGCCATTATTAGGGGAATTCCATGATATATTAAAACTGAGTGATTTGTGATCACTTTCCCCAAGCTCATCATTAACCTCAAAATTATTAATTAGCATTTCCCTGCTGGCAAGAACGAAGTCAAGCAGGTTATTTCCTCTAGTTGGTTCTGTCACAAACTGTTTTAAAAAACAATCCTGAATCGCATCAAGAAAGTCACTTGACTCTAAATTTCCTGTCCAGTTGCTCCAGTCATTCTGTCTACAGTTGAAATCTCCCATTATCACAACATTTTCATATGTAGATGCCTTACGAATTTCATCCCATAGAAGTTTACCGCACTCCCTATCAAGATTTGGGGCCCTGTAAATCACACTCAAAATTAGTTTTTCACGACCCTCGAGAAGCTGTAACCAAACAGATTCAGTGGCTGACGCTTCTAATTTTATATCTTGTCTAACACAACAATTTAAATTGTCTCTGACGTACATCACTACTCCACCACCCTTTCTGTTGACCCTGTCAGTGTGGAATAATTTATAGCCTTGTATGTGACATTCAGAAGGCATCTCTCTATCTTTCAGATTGAGCCAGGTCTCTGTTATAGCAATGATATCTATGTTACCTGCACTTACAATTCATCTTAGCTCATCTATCTTATTTCTTACACTCCTGCTATTAGTATAATAGACCTTAAGGGAGCTAGTCCCTTGCTGCCCTCTGCTGTCTCCCTTTGTTTGCTGACCTGATCTATTGTCTTTATTTATAACTTCATGGTGAATGTCTTTTATACATTTACTGTTTTCAACCCTAGTGTTGCAACCTGACTGTTTCCCACACACACCCATACCTCTATCTTCTATCAATTTAAAATCCTAGGCATTTCAGCAATGGCCCTCTCGATTGAGTTTGCAAGTGCTACCACCTTTGCCCCAGAGAGATGTACCCCATCCCTTTCATACATATCATGTTTGCCATAAAAGTTGTCCCAGTTGTCAATGAATGGGATTGCAAGTTCCTTGCAGTATCTGTGTAGCCAGCAATTTACACCAATTGCCCTAGACAACCATTCATTGCCCACTCCCCTTCTAGGCAAGATGCTACATATGATTGAGACCCCTCCCTTAGACTTAAATAAATCTATAGCTGACCTGTACTTATCTAGCAGCTCTTCTCTCCTACCCTTCCCAATATCATTTCCATCAGCACTGAGACAGATAATAGGCTGGTCCCATTACCTGACATGATATTATCCAATCTGTTGACTATGTCACTAACACCAGCTCCAGGGAAGCACTCTCTATCTCTTACCTTCTTATTCCTATTACAGAAAGCACGGTCCATATATCTTACCTGTGAGTCACCAACCACAAGTATGTGCTTACCTCTATTTGCAGGGGAAGTAGTACCTTTACCTTCACTAGCCACTGAAGTACACTCATCCTGTAAAACAGAGAAGCGATTTCCTACCTTCAAATCTTCTCTCTTAACTTTCCTTATTTTGATGCTCTTCCCATTACTGGGAACCAGTTGCCACTTGTAGCAGGTGTTGGACTGCAACTCACTGCTGGTAGCCGTTACTACCTCCCCACCTACAGCTTCCTCGCAACGAGAGACAGACTGCACCTCACTGCTGGTAGCCATTACTACCTCTCCACCTACAGCTTCCTCGCAACGAGAGACAGACTGCACCTCGCTGCTGGTAGCCTCATTCCCCTCCACCATTCCAGCCACCAAACCCATTGAGGTGAACCTTCAGCCTTCTAATTTCCTCCCGGAGAAGCAGGACTTCCTCCTTCATCTCTCCAATCTCAATTTTTAAAACACTGCAAAAGCGAGCCATGCTTTGTAACCGTCCACACTAGTCCCCATCTTAGGGTCTGTGACCTCACGTGATGACTGACCACTGATCACGTATGATAATTGCATTTATGTGTACTAGGCTCACGAAATCTTAATGACACGATTGCAAACAAACCATACCACGGGCGGGGATAGAACCAGCGATCAGAGAGTCTCAAAACTCTCTGATCGCGGGTTCTATCCCCGCCCTTGGTATGGTTTTTATGTGCACTAGTACATAAATAAACCTACCTGGCGAGTGAACTAACAATTAAGAGTATAACAGTCGGGGCCCCACTTATGCTAATTGCTGGTTCATCAGTCAATCAGCAGATGAAGTTCAATTTAAGCTAGCCCATAATGCTATGCATGTAAGTGGCTTTGGCATGCTGCTCTTACCTGTATTTTTTGTACCTCTGTTTGTATGCTTAAATTAAAAAATAAAAAAATAAAAAATAAAAAATATGGATAAACTAGGTGAAGTAGAGCTTGATCATACAGAATGTGAAAAAGACTTGGGAGTCATGGTAAGCAGAAATCTAAAGCCAAGACAGCAGTGCCTTAGTGTGCGCAACAAGGCTAACAGATTACCTAGATTTATTTCAAGAAGTATAAGTAAAAGAAGTCCAAAAGTTATTTTACAGCTCTATACATCACTAGTGAGGCCTCATTTAGATTATGCTGCTCAGTTTTGGTCCCCTTACTACAGGATATAGGATACAGGATATAGACTCATTGGAGAACATACAGAGATAAGATAAGATAAGATTTCGTTCGGATTTTTAACCCCGGAGGGTCAGCCACCCAGGATAACCCAAGAAAGTCAGTGCGTCATCGAGGACTGTCTAACTTATTTCCATTGGGGTCCTTAAACTTGTCCCCCAGGATGCGTCCCACACCAGTCGACTAACACCCAGGTACCTATTTGCTGCTAGGTGAACAGGACAACAGGTGTAAGGAAACGTGTCGAAATGTTTCCACTCGCCGGGAATCGAACCCGGGCCCTCCGTGTGTGAAGCGGGAACTTTAGCCACCAGGCCACCGGGCCTAAAATGATTTTACAGTTAAGATCTCCTGAGCTATTATGGACTTAAAGTCTTAAATCTCCACTTTCTAGGAGAGGTACGAAGAATAACGGGAGAATACAGAAGTTAGTAAGTTTCGTTCGGATTTTTAAAGTACTCGAGGGTCAGCCAGCAGATAACCCAGAAATAATGCGATTCAGTGGACATGTTAACTTATATGGGCGTCCTTAAACTTCAGATGGTATCAGTCGACTAAGACAGGCGGGTATGGGCGGCTAGGAAAGGTAAGAGGGTAGGAAACGTGTCAAAAGGTTTTGTACTGCAGGGACTGGGAAACCCAGAGGCCCTCGGTGGAGGGGTGTTTAGCACAGTGCCACGGGCCAAATGGATTTACTGTGTTAGGAGAATCTTATGAAGATTGGGAACGAGCATTAGTCCTTAATATCATGCCACTGCTCTGAAGGGGACGAAGATTAAGTGAGATTCAAATGAAGTGTAAAGCCCTTGGCAAGACAGGCATAAACAAGTGAATATGGTAAAGTTTTCTGGGACTGTGGGAACCAGGTAAAAAAAAATAAGGAAAATAATAAATTTAGATTTAGAAAGGACATAGGTAAGTAGTGGTTTTCTAACAGAGTTGTGGATGCGTGGAACAATCTTCCCAGTAGGGTGATCAAGGCTAGGACTTTGGGCAGCTTTAAAAAGAGATTGAACAAATATATGAGTGGGAGGGGCTGGGTTTGATTTGTGTCATTGGGTACGGGAGTAAATTCGTGGGTAGCTTTGGGTAGAGGTCATTTTGATAAGGACCTGCCTTGTATGGGCCAGTAGGCCTTCTGCAGTGTTTTAACATTCTGATGTTCAAATGTGTGAAGTGATGTCATCAACTCTTGGAGCAATAATTGTGGAAAATACTGTATATACTTTCCAGAAATTCAGTATTTGTATGTAAATAGATGGCCATACTGTATTTAATAATATTTATGTCATAGAATACGGAAAGCCTGCGTCTGAGCAAACGAGACTCGCCATCTTGGTTTTGAATTTTGTACAAACGTTGGTGTAATGGGAAGAATTTTTCGTGCTCTAGAAGTTAAAATTGTGTGACCTTCAAATAGGAGGCGAAATTCGGGATGTCAATTCCTTGCTAACTTTGAGATATTCGAGACTGGACAAGATCAGTCAGGTACCTCAGATAAGTTCTCTAGATTGTGTTGAATTCTGGCCAGATTATTTATAGATTTAGTTTCGAGTTCGAGTTTTCTGAGTATGATACACATTAATCTCAGTCAAATTGGTAAAGTGATATTAAGATATATTTATTCTGTTATGTATATGTATATATATATATAACCATTTATTATTTTTAATATACAGTCCACAAATTTATATATTTACCAGTATTCCTGGTGTATGTATATTTCATTTAATTAATAGGTCCAGAGCAACTTGTGGTTATGACAGTGGTAGGTATCGAAGGGGGACATTTTTTGCGACCTAGGTGTCCCAAATTCCTACTTGTCTATGTAACATTGATAAATAATAATTATCTTTGTTATCATTTACTGTTATGTACATAATTAGTTACATTCAGATAAATGCAATTTTCCATAATAATAGGTTGCTTTAGAAAGACACTTATGCAACATATGGGAATCTTTATTCAGGAAACGTTTCGCCACACAGTGGCTTCATCAGTCCAATACAAAGTAGAAAGGCATAAGGAGAGGAGGAGTTTGAGGTAATCAGTCCCTCAGCCTGGAGTCGATGCGTTCAGTCCATCAATCTTGTAGAATGTACAGCATAGTCCCTCCTGGAAAATCCTAGAGGACTATACGAACTTGCACGAAAATGCACATACGAAAGCAAGACTTGGGCAGACGATGCACCATCCCCAGTGAAAAGCAGGGTTGTCACTACAGTTAAGAGACAACAATAAGTGTCAGGGGCCAAGACGTTCACTGCTCAGAACAAGGGATACCACATGACCCCTGGCAGTCTTCAAGCATGGCACTGGACAAGCACCTAAAGTTCAGTTCGGATCACCGTGTGGCCGTACGTGGTTTGTTGCAGCCAGCAGCAACAGCTGGTTGATCAGGCTCTGATCCACCAGGGCGTTGACCCCCAGAACTCTCTCCAGGTAAACTCCAGGTAAGACGTGGCTTATATACTGTAGTGAGGTGAGGCGAAGCAGGAGGTGGGGTCATAGTGGTATAATCCACTAGCCGAAGTAGGTCTTCGTCCAAAGGTTGGACAAGTGTTGAAGAATTCTATGTAACAAGATCCCATGATGCTGCAGTGTCTGAGTGTTGTGATGAATGGTTTGAAAAACCGACAAGTTGAAGATTGAGACACTTATGCAACATATGGGAATCTTTATTCAGGAAACGTTTCGCCACACAGTGGCTTCATCAGTTCAATACAAAGTAGAAAGGCGTAAGGAGAGGAGGAGTTTGAGGTAATCAGTCCCTCAGCCTGGAGTCGATGTGTTCAGTCCATCAATCTTGTAGAATGTACAGCATAGGTATGTATGTATGTATAATGTTCGCCAAGACTGTAGTCCTGGCACGGGTCTCAATCTTGCGATGACCCGTCTCTGGCTCCCGAGGGAGAAAGGTTTCTACAATGATGCGACATATGCTGCTCAAGCACTCTTCTGGTCAGTTCAACTGGTGCATCTCATAAGCGACAACACCAGATGTACTCCTAACTGTGGACACTAGCGAGGAGGAGGATATGTCGTTATCACAGGTAACAGCTTGTCTGGTTCGTTGACTCCATGGTACACTAGTGTGGCCGCAGTCATCTCTGGGTCCTCTTCGGGAGGGAATATCACTCCTAGTTGCCTGCGGAGTGTCTCAGTAACTTCACACTCCAGAAGATAGTGTGTTAGGGGCCGCTGGACAACGTGCTGACAGTACTGGCACATCTCCTCCTCAGCCTTGTCTACCATCATCTTGGCTGTGGGAAAGCCCAAACGAAGCCGATGGATGGCGGTACACTGAGCTCTGGACCAGCTTCTATCATATGGAGGGTGTTCTCCCTGAGTCGCTGCTCGGTACCACTGTTGAGATGGGGTATCACCTAAGACCTCCCCCATAAGTTTCATGGCTCTGGCAGCCACCAGTTTGGTCTATCGTAGGCTGATTGGGACAGTAATCCCAACATGTGGATAGTCTGTTGCTGCCTTGGCTGCATCATCTGCCGCCTCATTTCCCCGGATGCCAGCATGGCTGGGGATCAAGCATAGGGCCGTAGACGTGGCTGATATACTGTAGTGAGGTGAGGTGAAGCAGGCGGAGGTGGGGTCATAGTGGTACCATCCACTAGTCGAAGTAGGTCTTCGTCCAAAGGTTGGACAAGTGTTGAAGAATTCTTTGTAACAAGATCCCATGATGTTGCAGTGTCTGACAGTTGTGATGAATGGTTTGAAAAACCGACAAGTTGAAGATTGAGACACTTATGCAACATATGAGAATTTTTATTCAGAAAACGTTTCGCCACACAGTGGCGAAACGTATCTCATAAATGTTTAACCTGTGACTCAATCAAACTTTGTTATTTTTAATTACATTATCTAACAGATTACTCCAATCTACTGAATGCTCAGTAACACAGTAAATGACCATATGACCTGTCTTCGTAATACTCATTTGTGCTAAATTGTTATCTGTTTACAATAATGTATTTACCACTGAATATATCATTGCTTAGTTAATCTTAAGTTAATTTTAAGCCTGCTCATAATGCTCTGCATAGAAGGTGGTTTGGCATGTTGCACTGTAATAACTTTGTACTTCACTGTATCATGTTCAAATTAATAATAAATAAATACTCAACCTACCTAGCAACTCAAGGTTCCAGATTCGAAACGTTTTCTAATAAATATCCTAGTGTTTGCTCACGTGTCTTTCTAAACTAACCGTTACTATTACATTCACGGGGAAGAGCTAAACCAGTAGGTGGGTCATACAACTACTGGAAGAATGGGGAGGCATCTAGATTTGACAGAGGAAGGGGAGGTGAAGTCCAATTTCTTTTATGAAGAGCTCCTCACAGGCGTCCAGGAACCTCTCTTGGAAAGAGACAAATGCAGTATAACGTGAACCTTTATTTACAACGTTTCTCCCACACAATGGGGTTTTATCAAGTCACAAGAGAGATGTGTTTAGCAATGTGTTGGAATATATATGTAGCGGTTAGCGAGGCAGGTAGAGGTGTAGTGACCTTGGTGTCTGGTAACAGTGATCACTCAAGTCACCGCAGTAGTATGGCGACGCTGCTCAACCTCCGCTTCACAAATACCCTACACTCTGTCTGCAGGACTTCCCTCTTCCGCCTCTTACCACCACAACTTAGAACAATGTCCATTAAGGTATGACGAGCACTTTAACAACCCTTCTACTGTAAATTACCTGGCTGGTAGGCATCACGGCGGGCCGCCCCTACGGTAACAAAATATATACTGCAGGATGATCATCTTGAATTGGCTGAAGTGGTATTCAATAGGACCTGAAGTCTGGTTATCTCGCCCTCCAGTGTACACTGTCATACTCAAAAATTATGTCTTCTAGCCACATGTCTAGGCAGATTGTGCTGTACGCTTTACTTTGTGTTTTAGCTTATATTACCTATACGTTATGTTATATATTGATACATGTGTATATGTATGCATGGATCTTTATCCATATGTACATATTTAAGTGTGTATTACCTGGAGTTTACCTGGAGAGAGTTCCGGGGGTCAACGCCCCCGCGGCCCGGTCTGTGACCAGGCCTCCTGGTGGATCAGAGCCTGATCAACCAGGCTGTTGCTGCTGGCTGCACGCAAACCAACGTACGAGCCACAGCCCGGCTGATCCGGAACTGACTTTAGGTGCTTGTCCAGTGCCAGCTTGAAGACTGCCAGGGGTCTGTTGGTAATCCCCCTTATGTGTGCTGGGAGGCAGTTGAACAGTCTCGGGCCCCTGACACTTATTGTATGGTCTCTTAACGTGCTAGTGACACCCCTGCTTTTCATTGGGGGGATGGTGCATCGTCTGCCAAGTCTTTTGCTTTCGTAGTGAGTGATTTTCGTGTGCAAGTTCGGTACTAGTCCCTCTAGGATTTTCCAGGTGTATATAATCATGTATCTCTCCCTCCTGCATTCCAGGGAATACAGGTTTAGGAACCTCAAGCGCTCCCAATAATTTGAGGTGTTTTATCTCCGTTATGCGCGCCGTGAAAGTTTCTCTGTACATTTTCTAGGTCGGCAATTTCACCTGCCTTGAAAGGTGCTGTTAGTGTGCAGCAATATTCCAGCCTAGATAGAACAAGTGACCTGAAGAGTGTCATCATGGGCTTGGCCTCCCTATTTTGAAGGTTCTCATTATCCATCCTGTCATTTTTCTAGCAGATGCGATTGATACAATGTTATGGTCCTTGAAGGTGAGATCCTCCAACATGATCACTCCCAGGTCTTTGACGTTGGTGTTTCGCTATATTTTGTGGCCAGAATTTGTTTTGTACTCTGATGAAGATTTAATTTCCTCATGTTTACCATATCTGAGTAATTGAAATTTCTCATCATTGAACTTCATATTGTTTTCTGCAGCCCACTGAAAGATTTGGTTGATGTCCGCCTGGAGCTTTGCAGTGTCACAAATGGAAGACACTGTCATGCAGATTCGGGTGTCACCTGCGAAGGAAGACACGGTGCTGTGGCTATATATATACAAGTTTACACATACATGTGTATGTATGTCATCACAATCACCGCCACTATAATCACAGGATGCAAAATAGTCCTCCATGGATTTTTTTTTTTTTGCCATTTTTGGGTTATTCTTAGTTACATCATGATTATTATCAGTTTAGATCATGATTATTTATATGTATATCATTATGACATGTAGTAATGCGAATTCCTTATATGAAAACAATTATCTAATTATATTACATTTTAAGTAGGAAGGCATGCTTAGTTATGATGATAATTGAGTAGGAAGAAGAGACACACACACACACACACACACACACACACACACACAGGGGGCCAGGAGCTGTGAATCGACCCCTGCAACCACAAATAGGTGAGTACACACACACACACACACACACACACACACACACAGAGGAAAAAGCGGTCAGGCACTTGTAAAAGCTGTAGTACACACGCACTACAAAACACATACACAGGATTCACACCTTCCTGTTTAAACTGACCTGAAACCCTTCCTCTAACATTCCACTATCCACTATCTCTCTCTCCTCCCCTCCTCTCTTTTCCCCCCTCTCTCTCCTCTCCCCCCTCTCTCCTCTCTCTCCCCTCTCTCTCTCTCTCTCCCTCCCCTCCCTCTCCCCCTCTCTCCCTCTCCCCCCTCTCCCCCCCTCTCTCTCCCCCCCCTCTCTCCCCCTCTCCCCTCTCCCCCCCCTCCTCTCCTTTCTCCTCTCTCTCCCCACTCCCCCTCTCCCCTTCCCCCTCTCTTTCCCCCTCTCTTTTCCCCCTCTCTCCCCCCCTCTCTCCCCTCTCTCCCCCCCCCTCTCCCCTCTCTCCCCCCCTTCCCCCCCTCTCTCCCTCCCCCCTCCCCCCTCTCTCTCTCCCCCCCTCTCCCTCTCTCTCCCCCCTCTCCCCCCTCTCCCCCCTCCCCCCCTCCCCCCCCTCTCCCCCCCCTCTCCCCCCCTCTCCTCCCCCCCTCCCCCTCCCCCCTCTCTCCCCCTCTCTCTCCCCCCTCTCTCTCTCTCTCCCCCTCTCCCCCCCTCTCCCCCCCCTCTCCCCCTCTCTCCCCCCCTCCCCCCCCCCCCCTCCCCCCTCTCCCTCCCCCCCTCTCCCTCCCCCTCTCCCTCCCCCCTCTCCCTCCCTCTCCCTCCCTCCCTCCCTCCCTCCCTCCCTCTCTCCCTCCCTCCCTCCCTCCCTCCCTCCCTCCCTCCCTCCCTCTCTCCCTCCCTCACTCTCCCTCTCTCTCTCTCTCTCTCTCTCTCTCTCCTCTCTCCTCTCTCTCTCTCTCTCTCTCTCTCTCTCTATCTCTCTCTCTCCTCCCTTTTCCTTTCTCACTCTCCTTCTACCTTTCCCTTCTCTCTCTCTCTCTCTCTCACTTTTCTCTTTCAAAAAAAAAGAAAGGGAAGCAAAGGAAAAAAAAGAAAAAAATGGTGGGGACTTGAAGGAACCAGGGATCAGATGAGAATGGTTCTAGTAGGGAGGAGTGGATGGAGAAGCAGTGGAAAAGGATGGAGCAAGAGTGGGAGAGAAAATTAGGAGAGCTATCTGAAAAAATGGAGACAGCTTTCTGTGAAATCAAAAAAAGAGGTTGGAGAAGGAGAAGAAGAATTGGGAGGCACAAGTTGAAACTGCAGTAGCCAGGATAAGGGTCCTAGAAGAAGAGGTAAACAGGCTGAAGCAAGTTACAGGGGCATTGACCAGAGAAGACACAGCATATGAAGCTGAGAGGCCTAACAGGAAGGAAGGAGATATGAATTATGCTAAAGTCATATCAGCCTGCCAAGAAGGGCCAAGGAGTGAAAGGGGAGGGCAGCTGGGTGCAGATGGAGAGGGTGATAGGTCAAATGCAGAGGCACAACCATGCTACCAAGAGCCACTGGAAAAAACAAGGGAGAAAATGACCACGTACAGACAGGAACCAGAGTAACAGAGGGAGAGGCAATGGGAGGAGGAAAGGGCAAAATCAGTGTTTATCCATGGGCTTCAGGAGAGAGAGGAAAGGACACACACTGAAAGATGGCAGGCAGAAAGAAAGGAGATTGAGAACATCATCACAGAAATAGGTGAAGAAGACATGGACGAGATTGTAAATTTTCAGAGAATAGGGGGGTACTTGAAGGGGAGAAAACGACCAATCAAGCTGATTCTCAGGACAGAAACAGTGTGGAACAGGATGCTCCAAGAGAAACCACGGTTGAAGTACTGGGAAGAGTACAAGAGGGTGTTCCTAGACAGAGACAGAACACAAACAGAACAGCAGCAGCTGAGGGAGAGGACAAAAAAGCGAAAGGAGCTAGGAAAGGAGACAAGGACGGAACCAGCAGAGGTCAATCAGAGCAGGACAGAGCAGCAAGGGCAAGCACACAGAACCATCCTCAGAACGTCACAACCTATCACACCATCCCAACACAAACTACAATCCATACTCACAGCTTCCACCCAACACCCAGCTATAGAATCCCACAGTATGCTACCAGGTCTCCCACCCTCACAGGCCTCCCCAAACCACAGTGTTGGAAAGGAAACTGAAGGTATGGTACACAAACGCTGATGGAATAACAAACAAGTGGGAGGAGTGGCATGAAAGAGTCAGAGGCATCACCAGACATCATAGCTCTCACAGAAACCAAGTTTACAGGTATGATAACAGATGCCATCTTTCCAACAGGATACCAGATCCTGAGGAAAGACAGAGAGAACAGGGGGGGTGGAGGAGTGGCACTGCTGATCAAAAACCGATGGAATTTTGATGAGCTGGAGAGAGGGGACAGCGGAGAAGCAAGCGATTACTTAGCGGGAATGCTTCACTCTGGAGGTCCCAAAGTGGTAATTGCAGTGATGTATAACACACCACAGAACAGCAGGAGGCCAAGGCAAGAGTATGACAAGAGCAATAGAGCGATGGTTGCCGCACTGGCTGCAGTGTCCAGAAGAGTTCATGCATGCAGGGCAACGCTCCTGGTCATGGGTGACTTTAACCACAAGGAGATCGATTGGGAGAACTTGGAGCCACATGGGGGCCAAGATACATGGAGGGCTAAGATGATGGAGGTGGTACTGGAAAACTTCATGTACTAACACGTAAGGGACACTACAAGAGAGAGAGGAGAGGATGAACCAGCAAGACTGGACCTAGTATTCACCTTGAGAAGTGCAGATATTGAGGACATCACATATGAAAGACCCTTTGGGGCCAGCGATCATGTGGTTTTAAGCTTCGAATACACAGTAGAGCTACAAGTGGAGGGGAAAGCAGGAAGGCCAAGACGAATGAAGCCAAACTACAAGAAAGGGGACTATACAGGAATGAGGAACTTCCTGAACGGGGTTCAGTGGGACAGAGAACTGGCAGGGAAGCCAGTTAATGAGATGATGGAATATGTAGCAACAATGTGCAAGGAGGCTGAGGAGAGGTTTGTGCCCAAGGGTAACAGGAATAATGAAAAAGCCAGGATGAGCCCATGGTTCACTCAAAGGTGCAGGGAGGCAAAAACCAAGTGTGCTAGGGAATGGAAGAAATATAGAAGGCAAAGGACCCAGGAGAATAAGGAGAGCAGTTGTAGAGCCGGAAATGAATATGCACAGATAAGAAGGGAGGCCCAATGACAATATGAAAACAACATAGCAGTGAAACCCAAATCTGACCCAAAGCTGTTATACAGCCACATCAGGAGGAAAACAAGAGTCAAGGACCAGGTAATCAGGCTAAGGAAGGAAGGAGGAGAGAGAACAAGAGATGACCGTGAAGTATGTGAGGAACTCAACAAGAGATTCAAAGAAGTGTTCACAGAGGAGATAGAAGGGGCTCCAGAAAGACGGAGAGGTGGGGCACACCACCAAGTGCTGGACACAGTACACACAACTGAGGAAGAAGTGAAGAGGCTTCTGAGTGAGCTAGATACCTCAAAGGCAATGGGGCCAGATAACATCTCTCCATTGGTCCTGAGAGAGGGAGCAGAGGTGCTATGTGTACCCCTAACAACAATATTCAATACATCTATCGAAACAGGGAGATTGCCTGAGGCATGAAAGACAGCAAATGTAGTCCCAATCTTTAAAAAAGGAGACAGACATGAAGCACTAAACTACAGACCAGTGTCACTGACATGTATAGTATGTAAAGTCATGGAGAAGATTATCAGGAGAAGAGTGGTGGAACACCTAGAAGGGAATGATCTCATCAATAGCAGCCAACATGGTTTCAGGGATGGGAAATCCTGTCACAAACCTACTGGAGTTCTATGACATGGTGACAGCAGTAAGACAAGAGAGAGAGGGGTGGGTGGATTGCCTTTTTTTGGACTGCAAGAAGGTGTGTGACAGTTCCACACAAGAGAATAGTGCAAAAACTGGAGGACCAAACAGGGATAACAGGGAAGGCACTACAATGGCTCAGGGAATACTTGTTAGGAAGACAGCAGCGAGTCATGGTACGTGGCGAGGTGTCAGAGTGGGCACCTGTGACCAGCGGGGTCCCACAGGGGTCAGTCCTAGGACCAGTGCTGTTTCTGGCATTTGTGAATGACATGACGGAGGGAATAGACTCCGAAGTGTCCCTGTTTGCAGATGACATGAAGTTGATGAGAAGAATTCATTCGATCGAAGACCAGGCAGACCTACAAAGGGATCTGGACAGGCTGCAGACCTGGTCCAGCAATTGGCTCCTGGAGTTCAACCCCACCAAGTGCAAAGTCATGAAGATTGGGGAAGGGCAAAGAAGACTGCAGATGGAGTACAGTCTAGGGGGGCCAGAGTCTACAAACCTCGCTCAAGGAAAAAGATCTTGGGGTGAGTATAACACCAGGCACATCTCCTCAAGTGCACATCAGTCAAATAACTGCTGCAGCATATGGGCGCCTAACAAACCTCAGAGCAGCATTCCGACATCTTAATAAGGAATTGTTCAGGACCCTGTACACCGTGTAGTATGGAGTATGCGGTACCAGTTTGGAACCCACACCTAGCCAAGGACGTAAAGAAACTAGAGAAAGTGCAAAGGTTTGCAACAAGCCTAGTCCCAGAAGTTGATGAAGAATTCACTCGATCGAAGACCAGGCAGAACTACAAAGGGATCTGGACAGGCTGCAGACCTGGTCCAGCAATTGGCTCCTGGAGTTCAATCCCACCAAGTGCAAAGTCGTGAAGATTGGGGAAGGCCAAAGAAGGCTGCAGACGGAGTACAGTCTAGGGGGTCAGAGACTACAAACCTCGCTCAAGGAAAACGATCTTGGGGTGAGTATAACACCAGGCACATCTCCTGAAGCGCACATCAACCAAATAACTGCTGCAGCATATGGGCGCCTAGCAAACCTCAGAACAGCATTCCGACATCTTAATAAGGAATCATTCAGGACCCTGTACACCGTGTACGTTAGGCCCATATTGGAGTATGCGGCACCAGTTTGGAACCCACACCTAGCCAAGCACGTGAAGAAACTAGAGAAAGTGCAAAGGTTTGCAAAAAAGACTAGTCCCAGAGCTAAGAGGTATGTCCTATGAGGAGAGGTTAAGGGAAATCAACCTGACGACACTGGGGGACAGGAGAGATAGGGGGGACATGATAACGACATACAAAATACTGAGAGGAATTGACAAGGTGGACAAAGACAGGATGTTCCAGAGATTGGACACAGTAACAAGGGGACACAGTTGGAAGCTGAAGACACAGATGAATCACAGGGATGTTAGGAAGTATTTCTTCAGCCACAGAGTAGTCAGTAAGTGGAATAGTTTGGGAAGCGATGTAGTGGAGGCAGGATCCATATATAGCTTTAAGCAGAGGTATGATAAAGCTCACGGCTCAGGGAGAGTGACCTAGTAGCAATCAGTGAAGAGGCGGGGCCAGGAGCTCGGACTCGACCCCCGCAACCTCAACTAGGTGAGTACACACACACACACACACACACACACACACACACACAACACACACACACACACACACACACACATACACACACACACACACACACACACACACCACACACACACACACACACACACACACACACACACACACCACAACACACACACACAAACGAGTCCTTGGTTTACCCGAAGGTGTAGGGAGGCAAAAACTAAGTGCAACAGAGAATGGAAAAGGTACAGGAGGCATAGGACCCAGGAAAACAAGGAGATTAGTAGAAGAGCCAGAAACGAGTATGCGCAGATAAGGAGGGAGGCCCAGCGACAGTATGAAAACGACATAGCATCGAAAGTCAAATCTGACCCGAAACTGCTGTATAGCCACATTAGGAGGAAGACAACAGTCAAGGACCAGGTGATAAGGCTGAGGAAAGAAGGTGGAGAACTCACAAGAAACGATCAAGAGGTATGTGAGGAGCTCAACACGAGATTTAAGGAAGTATTTACAGTAGAGACAGGAAGGACTCTGGGGGCACAGACCAGATGGGGACACCAACAAGGAATACACCAACAAGTGTTGGACGACATACATACAGATGAGGAGGAGGTGAAGAAACTGCTAAGGGACATCGATACCTCAAAGGCAATGGGACCGGACAACATCTCTCCATGGGTCCTTAGAGAGGGAGCAGATATGTTGTGCGTACCACTTACCACAATCTTGAACACATCCCTGGAAACTGGGCAACTACCTGAGGTATGGAAGACGGCAAATGTAGTTCCCATTTTCAAAAAAGGAGACAGAAAAGAGGCACTAAACTATAGACCTGTGTCATTGACGTGTATAGTATGCAAAATTATGGAGAAGATTATCAGGAGGAGAGTGGTGGAGCACCTGGAACGGAACAGGAGTATAAATGCCAACCAGCACGGATTCACGGAAGGCAAATCCTGTGTCACCAAAACCTTCTGGAGTTTTATGATAAAATAACAGAAGTAAGACAAGAGAGAGAGGGTGGGTTTGATTGCATCTTCTTGGACTGCAAGAAGGCCTTTGACACAGTTCCTCACAAGAGATTAGTGCAGAAGCTAGAGCATCAGGCGCATATAACAGGAAGGGCACTGCAATGGATCAGAGAATACCTGACAGGGAGGCAACAACGAGTCATGGTACGTAATGATGTATCACAGTGGGCACCTGTGACGAGCGGGGTCCCACAGGGGTCGGTCCTAGGACCAGTGCTATTTTTGGTATATGTGAACGACATGACGGAAGGTTAGACTCAGAAGTGTCCCTGTTTGCAGACGATGTGAAGTTTAATGAGGAGAATTAAATCTGATGAGGACCAGGCAGGACTTCAAAGAGACCTGGACAGACTGGACACCTGGTCCAGCAAATGGCTTCTCGAATTTAATCCTGGCAAATGCAAAGTCATGAAGATAGGGGAAGGGCACAGAAGACCACAGACAGAGTTATAGGCTAGGTGGCCAAAGACTGCAAACCTCACTCAAGGAGAAAGATCTTGGGTGAGTATAACACCGAGCATGTCTCCGAAGCACACATCAATCAGATAACTGCTGCAGCATATGGGCGCCTGGCAAACCTGAGAACAGCATTCCGACACCTTAGTAAGGAATCATTCAAGACACTGTACACCGTGTATGTCAGGCCCATACTGGAGTATGCAGCACCTGTTTGGAACCCGCACTTGATAAAGCACGTCAAGAAACTAGAGAAAGTACAAAGGTTTGCAACAAGGTTAGTTCCAGAGCTAAGGGGAATGTCCTATGAAGAAAGATTAAGGGAAATCGGCCTGACGACACTGGAGGACAGGAGGTCAGGGAGACATGATAACGACATATAAAATACTGCGTGGAATAGACAAGGTGGACAAAGACAGGATGTTTCCAGGGAGGGACACAGAAACAAGAGGCCACAATTGGAAGTTGAAGACACAAATGAGTCAGAGAGATAGTAGGAAGTATTTCTTCAGTCATAGAGTTGTAAGGCAGTGGAATAGCCTAGAAAATGACGTAGTGGAGGCAGGAACCATACACAGTTTTAAGACGAGGTTTGATAAAGCTCATGGAGCGGGGAGAGAGAGGGTCTAGTAGCAACCGGTGAAGAGGTGGGCCAGGAGCTAGGACTCGACCCCTGCAACCACAAATAGGTGAGTACAAATAGGTGAGTACATACACACACACACACACACACACACACACACACACACACACACACACACACACACACACACACTGATACTCACACACACTCACACTCTCACACTCTCAGATGGACCAGAGGTTAGCAGCAAAGTGCAGAAGGTGGGAGCAACATGCCACAGTAGCAGAAGCCAAGATACAGAGATGAGAAGAGAAGCTGAGAAATATGAAACAGCCTAGAGATAAAGATAATATAGACGTAGCATCAGCAATGTTTACATCAGACACAGACAAAGGGTCTGAAGGGAGCATGGAAGCTAAAATGTATGCAGAGGTCCTGTCAAACCCACACGGGGCCAAAACAAAGACAGGGAGCACACTAGGACAGCATGATAGGTTGGAAGACATTGAAGGAACTAGGACATGTGCAGGGACCTTACCAGACACTTGTGGGGGGCCAGGAACAGGTGAGCAGGAAGGACAAACTAGTGAGCATAGGGGCCACAGCTAGGGAAGGGATTGAAGGAACACTCCACGGGAAGGAACTAAAACTCCTCAGAGGATGCAATGGGAGTCACAGTGGGAGGCGGAAAGGGAGAGATCAGTTTTTGTCTATGGGCTAGACGAAGCTGAAAGAAAACAGGAGGAGAAAAAAGTGATTGAAGGTATCATGATGGTGATAGGCGAGTGAGACATGACCCAGGTGGCAAATTTTCGGAGAATCGGGTGGTTCACAAAGAGAAGGAAACGGCCTCTCAAAGTAATTTTCAAGGCAGAATCAACTCGAACCATGATCCTGCAGGAGAAAGCATGGCTGAGAGGCAAACAGGAGTTCAAGAGTGTGTACCTTGATTGAGACAGAACACAGGAGGAAAGGACGATACTGAAAGGGAGAGTGCTAAACCGAAAGGAGGAATGGGAGGAAATGACAAAGAAGAGCAGAATAACCCAGGCACAGGTGGAAGGGCAAGCACACCCCCCAGAAACACCTGCAGAAGGACTCCAACCACAATACCCCCAAGGCAACTGAACAATCTAAACCAACCATCACACACTGATCCCTCTGTACCCACCCCCTGCACCACAAACCTTACCCCTACAGCAACCCCCTATGGGAGCTCTTCCTCCACCTCCACTGCAACCCCCCACAGGCCCCCACCAGGGCTCCTGCTCTCCCAACCCCAGTATTCCCCCAGGACCACAGTTACAGCATTAGAACAGAAGTTGAACATCAAAATGGTATACAATACCGACAGGTTGTTAGGTAAGACACATATGCAACAGTTAGACAACTTTATTCCGAAACGTTTCGCCTACACAGTAGGCTTCTTCAGTCGAATACAGAAAATAGGCAGGAACAGTAGAGATGTGAAGACGATGTAATCAGTCCATCACCCTTGTAGTCGTAGAATTTGAGGTTGTCAGTCCCTTGCCTGGAGAAGTTCAGTTCCATAGTCAGGAACTATCTGAAGATCAAGCGACAGTGCGGAGACTTAAATACTGTCGGAAGGAGAGGTGCAGAGTAGTAGTAGTAGTAGTAGTAGTAGTAGTGAAATGTAACCACTGAAAGGTCATGTCCCTCTCAGATCCAACACTTCTCACTTGAAAAGCTTGTCCAAGGTGTTTTCTGTACCAAGATGCCATGTGTTGCAGTGTCTGACAAGATGAACATCAAAATGGTATACAATACCGACAGGTTGTTAGGTAAGACACATATGCAACATTTTTGACAACTTTATTGTATACCCTTTGATGTTCATCTTGTCAAGACACTGCAACACATGGGATCTTGGTACAGAAAACACCTTGGACAAGCTTTTCAAGTGAGAAGTGGGTTTGGGTCTGAGAGGGACATGACCTTTCAGTGGGTTTTCAATTTCTTCACTACTACTACTACTACTACTACTACTACATACTCTGCACCTCTCCTTCCGACAGTATTTAAGTCCCCCGCACTGTCGCTTGATCTTCAGAAAGTTTCCTGACTATGGAACGAACTTCTCCAGGCCGGGGACTGACAACCTAAAATTCCCAAACGACTACAAGGGAGGACTGATTACTCGTCTTCACATCTCTACGTTCCTGCCTATTTTCTTTTTTTCGACGAAGAAGCCTACGTGTGGGCGAAACTTTGGGAAATAAATTGTCAAACTTTTGCATATGTGTCTTCCTAACAAACAGAATTTGAAGGTTTGTACACAAAGCGGATGGATTAATGAAAAAATGAGGGCAAGAAAATCAAGAAATCCCCAGACCAAAGCAATTCAAAAACAAAACTCAGGAAGCATTTAAGGAGCCCTTTCCACCAGGATACCAGATCAGGGGAAAGATAAAAGGGGGCGAGGGGAGGAGGGGTTCCTGCTCGTAAAAAAAATAAATGGAAAATTCGAAAAATGGAGGCATAGACGAGACAGGAAAAAGGGCAACATGTAGGTACCCTTTAGCCCCGGGGAGCAAAGGGTTCATTGCATATGTTAATCCCCACCAGAACTGCGGGACCCCAAAGAAGGAATATAAAGGAGAACGAGCAATGGGGGACAAAATTTTTGCTGAGGTGGCAAGAAAAAGCTCACCGAGCAGAGCAAAGTTGCGGTTATGGGGGATTTCAACCACAGGGAGTTTCTGGGAAAACCGGAGCCACATGGGGTTCCCGAAGCATGAGAGCCAAATTTTTGGGTGTGGTGCTGGAAAACCCGTGCACCAACATTTAAGGACACTACCCAAATGAGAGGGGAGGGGGGAAACCCCAAGATTGGACCTTTTGTACACCCTGGGCAGTTCAAAATTGAGGCAACCATATGAATCCCCTAGAGCTATGACCACTGGTTTTTTGGGTTTGAATCATAGTAGAGTTGCAAGTGGAGGAGTAACAGGAGTTTTAATGGAAAACCAGACTAAAAAAAGGGACTAATGGTTTTAGGAAAAATTTTCCCCCCCGGGGGTTCTGAGGACGAGGGAAAGGCAGGAAAGCCAGTAAATGAATGATGGAATAGTGACAACAAAATGCAAGGAGGCAGGGGAAAGGTTTTTTTCCCAAGGGCAACAAAAAAATTGGGGGACCAAACGGCCCCTGGTTTCCCCCACGGGGTAAGGGGGCAAAAAAACAAAGGCAGTAGAGAATGGAAAAAATTTCAGAAGGCAGAAAAATGAAAATAGGGAGATTTTGTCCAGAGCCAGAAAAGTTGCCAGGTAAGGAGGGAGGCCCAACGACAGTATGAAAATAACATAGCATCGAAAATCAAGACTGGCCTGAAACTGTTGTATAGCCACATCAGGAGGAATCTTATAGGAGTCAGGAATCGCGGGAAGAACTAAAAGCCATAAATGAAATCGAAAGAAACCCAAAGTATTTCTTCTCTTATGCCAAATCAAAGTCGAGAACAACGTCCAGTATTGGGCCCCTACGTAAACAAGATGGGTCCTACACAGATAACAGCAAGGAAATGAGTGAGCTACTCAAGTCCCAATATGACTCAGTTTTTAGCAAGCCGCTAACCAGACTGAGAGTCAAAGATCAAAATGAATTTTTTGTGAGAGAGCCACAGAATTTGGTTAACACAAGCCTATCCGATGTTATCCTGACGCCAAATGACTTCGAACAGGCGATAAATGACATGCCCATGCACTCTGCCCCAGGGCCAGACTCGTGGAACTCCGTGTTCATCAAGAACTGCAAGAAGCCCCTATCACGAGCCTTTACCATCCTATGGAGAGGGAGCATGGACACGGGGGTCGTCCCACAGTTACAAAAAACAACAGACATAGCCCCACTCCACAAAGGGGGCAGTAAAGCAACAGCAAAGAACTACAGACCGATAGCACTAACATCCCATATCATAAAAATCTTTGAAAGGGTCCTAAGAAGCAAGATCACCACCCATCTAGAAACCCATCAGTTACACAACCCAGGGCAACATGGGTTTAGAACAGGTTGCTCCTGTCTGTCTCAACTATTGGAGAATGCAGATGTAATATATACAGACTTTGCAAAAGCCTTCGACAAGTGTGACCATGGCGTAATAGCGCACAAAATGCGTGCTAAAGGAATAACAGGAAAAGTCGGTCGATGGATCTATAATTTCCTCACTAACAGAACACAGAGAGTAGTAGTCAACAGAGTAAAGTCCGAGGCAGCTACAGTGAAAAGCTCTGTTTCACAAGGTACAGTACTCGCTCCCATCTTGTTCCTCATCCTCATATCTGACATAGACAAGGATGTCAGCCACAGCACCGTGTCTTCCTTTGCAGATGACACCCGAATCTGCATGACAGTGTCTTCCATTGCAGACACTGCAAGGCTCCAGGCGGACACCCAACCAAATCTTTCAGTGGGCTGCAGAAAACAATATGAAGTTCAACGATGAGAAATTTCAATTACTCAGATATGGTAAACACGAGGAAATTAAATCTTCATCAGAGTACAAAACAAATTCTGGCCACAAAATAGAGCGAAACACCAACGTCAAAGACCTGGGAGTGATCATGTCGGAGGATCTCACCTTCAAGGACCATAACATTGTATCAATCGCATCTGCTAGAAAAATGACAGGATGGATAATGAGAACCTTCAAAACTAGGGAGGCCAAGCCCATGATGACACTCTTCAGGTCACTTGTTCTATCTAGGCTGGAATATTGCTGCACACTAACAGTACCTTTCAAGGCAGGTGAATTGCTGACCTAGAAAATGTACAGAGAACCTTCACGGTGCGCATAACGGAGATAAAACACCTCAATTACTGGGAGCGCTTGAGGTTCCTAAACCTGTATTCCCTGGAACGCAGGCGGGAGAGATACATGATTATATACACCTGGAAAATCCTAGAGGACTAGTACCGAACTTGCACACGAAAATCACTCACTACGAAAGCAAAAGACTTGGCAGACGATGCAACATCCCCCCAATGAAAAGCAGGGGTGTCGCTAGCACGTTAAGAGACCATACAATAAGTGTCAGGGGCCCGAGACTGTTCAACTGCCTCCCAGCATACATAAGGGGGATTACCAACAGACCCCTGGCAGTCTTCAAGCTGGCACTGGACAAGCACCTAAAGTCGGTTCCTGACCAGCCGGGCTGTGGCTCGTACGTTGGTTTGCGTGCAGCCAGCAGTAACAGCCTGGTTGATCAGGCTCTGATCCACCAGGAGGCCTGGTCACAGACCAGGCCGCGGGAGCGTTGACCCCCGGAACTCTCTCCAGGTAAACTCCAGGAAGACAACAGTCAAAGACCAGGTGATCAGACTGAGGACAGAAGGTGGAGAACTCACAAGAAATGATCAGGAGGTAAGTGAGGAGCTAAACAGGAGATTTAAGGAAGTTTTTACAGTAGAGACAGGAAGGGCTCTGGGAAGACAGCACAGAAGGGAACATCAAGAGGGAATATACCAACAAGTGTTGGATGACATATGAACAACCGAGGAGGAGGTGCAGAAGCTGCTAAGTGACCTTGATACCTCAAAGGCGATGGGACCGGACAACATCTCCCCTTGGGTCCTTAGAGAAGGAGCAGAGATGCTGTGCATGCCCCTAACCACAATCTTCAACACATCCCTTGAAACTGGGCAACTACCTGAGAAATGGAAGACGGCAAATGTCCCCATATTTAAGAAAGGAAACAGAAACGAGTCACTAAACTACAGACCTGTGTCTCTGACTTGTATAGTATGCAAAGTCATGGAGAAGATTATCAGGAGGAGAGTGGTGGAACACCTGGAACGGAACAAGATTATAAATGAAAACCAGCATGGGTTCATGGAAGGCAAATCCTGTGTCACAAACCTTCTCAAGTTTTACGACAAGGTAACAGAAGTAAGACACGAGAGAGAGGGGTGGGTTGATCGCATTTTCCTGGACTGCAGGAAGGCCTTTGACACAGTTCCTCACAAGAGATTAGTGCAGAAGCTGGAGGATCAGGCACATATAACAGGGAGGGCACTGCAATGGATCAGGGAATACCTGACAAGGAGGCAACAATGAGTCATGGTACGTGAAGAGGTATCACAGTGGGCGCCTGTGACGAGCGGGGTCCCACATGGGTCATTTCTAGGCCCAGTGCTATTTTTGATATATGCGAACGACATGATGGAAGGAATAGACTCTGAAGTGTCCCTATTCGCAGATGATGTGAAGCTGATGAGAAGAATTAAATCGGATGAGGATGAGGCAGGACTGCAAAGAGACCTGGACAGGCTGGACACGTGGTCCAGAAACTGGCTTCTCGAATTCAACCCTGCCAAATGCAAAGTCATGAAGATTGGGGAGGGGCAAAGAAGACCGCAGACAGAGTATAGGCTAGGTGGACAAAGACTACAGACCTCACTCAGGGAGAAAGACCTTGGGGTGACCATAACACCGAGCACGTCACCGGAGGCACACATCAACCAAATAACTGCTGCAGCATATGGGCGCCTGGCAAACCTGAGAATAGCATTCTGATACCTTAATAAGGAATCGTTCAAGACACTGTACACTGTGTATGTTAGGGCCATACTGGAGTATGCAGCACCAGTCTGGAACCCACACCTGGTCAAGCACGTCAAGAAGTTAGAGAAAGTACAAAGGTTTGCAACAAGGCTAGTCCCAGAGCTCAGGGGAATGTCGTACGAGGAAAGGTTGAGGGAACTCGGACTGACGACACTGGAGGACAGAAGGGTCAGGGGAGACATGATAACGACATACAAGATACTGCCGGGAATAGACAAGGTGGACAGAGACAGGATGTTCCAGAGAGGGGATACAGAAAGAAGGGGTCACAATTGGAAGCTGAAGACTCAGACGAGTCACAGGGACGTTAGGAATATTTCTTCAGTCATAGTCGTCAGGAAGTGGAATAGCCTAGCAAGTGAAGTAGTGGAGGCAGGAACCATACATAGTTTTAAGAAGAGGTATGAGGACCTAGTAGCGATCAGTGAAGAGGCGGGGCCAGGAGCTGAGTCTCGACCCCTGCAACCACAATTAGGTGAGGCGTGTAGGTGAGTACTCGCTCACGCTCTCGCTCACGCTCTCGCTCACGCTCTCGCTCACGCTCTACGCTCACGCTCTCGCTCTCGCTCACGCTCTCGCTCTCGCTCTCGCTCACGCTCTCGCTCACGCTCTCGCTCTCGCTCTCGCTCATGCTCTCTCTCTCTCTCTCATGCTCTCTCACGCTCTCTCTCACGCTCTCTCTCACGCTCTCTCTCACGCTCTTTTCTCACGCTCTCTCTCACGCTCTCTCTCACGCTCTCTCTCACGCTCTCTCTCACGCTCTCTCTCACGCTCTCTCTCACGCTCTCTCTCACGCTCTCTCTCACGCTCTCTCTCTCACGCTCTCTCTCACGCTCTCTCTCACGCTCTCTCTCCACGCTCTCTCTCACGCTCTCTCTACGCTCTCTCTCACGCTCTCTCTCACGCTCTCTCTCACGCTCTCTCTCACGCTCTCTCTCACGCTCTCTCTCACGCTCTCTCTCACGCTCTCTCACGCTCCTCTCACGCTCTCTCTCACGCTCTCTCTCACGCTCTCTCTCACGCTCTCTCTCACGCGCTCTCTCACGCGTCTCTCCTCACGCTCTCTCTCACGCTCTCTCTCACGCTCTCTCTCACGCTCTCTCTCACGCTCTCTCTCACGCTCTCTCTCACGCTCTCTCTCACGCTCTCTCTCACGCTCTCACGCTCTCTCTCACTCTCTCACACTCTCTCACTCTCTCACTCTCTCACTCTCTCTCACTCTCTCTCACTCTCACTCTCTCTCTCTCTCTCACTCTCTCTCTCTCTCTCTCTCTCTCTCTCTCTCTCTCTCTCTCTCTCTCTCTCTCTCTCTCTCTCTTTCTTTCTGTGTGTGTGTGTGTGTGTGTGTGTGTCAGTGAAAGTGCTCTATTAACATCACCCAACCAAACCCAAGTGTATTTTTGAGAAAGACACCACTCCCACGAGTCCCCCTGGGGCAGGGGAGATGGCAGACCAGAGGCCTAGCTTCTCCCTACGAGCCCCGTGAGGGTGGGGAATGGGGCTAGGCTTGGGGAAGGTTGGTCCCAGAAGATGAGGAGGTACTTGTACCTTCTCCCATGGGAGACAGGTCTCAGACACTCCCAAGACAGGGAGCCAAAGCTGGGTCACCCATCTAGAAAAGACCTGGACTGAGAGAATACTGGCGAATCAAGAAGGAGTGTATGTATTTGGTCTGAAAAGCAGCCAAAAAAAAAAAAAATACAGCTACTACATAACTGCAGTCATTCCAAATTGAATTCAGTGGTGTTACATTATACATACTAAAAGAAAAGGGGCTCCTAACACCATCCAACCATGGCTGTCTCAAGGTGCTTGTAGCTTAACTGACCTTTTTGAAAGTCCTACCTTTGATGCAGTCTCTTGGACTTTTTTAACAGAAACTAACTAATTGCACCAACTTTGATTTGCATTTGTTCTTGCATTCTTCCATACCTCCACTGTTCCCTACCCTTGCACTTCCTTACCCCTCCCTCAGTCACTCCTATCCTTTCACTTGCTACTACCCAATTCACATTTGCATTTTTGCATATTCCTCCCTGCACCTCTTTATTACCTTTCTGGGTTGAGAGCCTAGATGGATTATAATAGTAATGGTATCCCATGGCTTAGTTGGTGGTGCACTCAGCTCACATATTAAGAGTCCATGGTTCAATCCTGAATACAGATGGAAACAGGCATGTTTCCTGCCTGAAATGCACATGCATACTTGTGACTTTCTTTTGTGCTTAATAGTATTTTAATACATGTAATTTACATTTATTTTACTGCACAATGAAATGAAATGTTTGTTTTTCTTTGCTTTTTGTTTTACACTTGCTGCCCCTGTAGATACTTGGGTTTTAGTCGATTTTTGTGGGTCTCGTCCCAGGGGTGGTAGTACACCTTAAACAAGGCTGGGCTTTGGAATGAGCTGAGGTAGGATAACGGTTCTTTGTCTGGAAAAGTGATCAGTGCAAAGAAAAATTTCCACTGAAATTTCAATAATTGCTTGACTTATGGTTAACCAATTTTTATTTTTGATAGAGTAATGAAGAAACTTTTTTTCTCTAAGGTGTATGCTTCATCATATGCAATTAACATTTTGGGCGAGTTTTAGTATTGGTTAATACTTTCACTAGAATTTTACAGCCCTAAGATTCTGCCACATATTTTTTTTTAATTTTTGCTCACTAAAAATTACCTAATCGAAAGCCTGCTATCCTAGGTAATTTACACTATGTAAGATAATCGTACTTATGTGTACCTGTGCCTTAATGAACTTACTTACGGTATACTACAACTACTATATGCATTTGTTTTTTGTTCTTACTAAAACTAAATTAATTGTTGATAGGTTGGAGATGAAATTCCCAGTGTGGATCTTTTTGAGGAGACTCCAGCAAATAGTGTCAACACTCGTGATTTGTGTGCAGGACGCAAAATCCTCATATTTGCTGTTCCTGGAGCATTTACCCCTGGTTGTTCCAAGGTTAGTATTTTTTGTTTTGATTAAAGTCACAGTGCTTTAAGTATAAAAGTTGATCTAACCATTAGCAGATGCTTAAATGAATCAGGTCTTTGACACTAAAGGCATAGAGGCACTCAGCAGGCAAAATGTTGAGTGAAGAATATAGACACTACTATCTACATGTATATTATAAGAGACAGATACTGTAGCATAAAGTTTCTAGAGCACATGTAAGTTTATCCGTATTGTCTTGGAAAAACTTAGCTGATTCAGTAACATATAGACATGAGTTATATCTTAGTCTTGCTTTGAGCCCTATTTTCGGCTAATTCCATTGTTCCAGTCGACCAAACTCATAGCTATATTTTAGAACTCCATTTGTTCTATCGATTGAGTACAAGAAACTGCCCATTTACCGATTTCAACTACCCAATAACGTGGTCAGAAATTTCCAATTTGGCCAATTTCATGTAAATTAAAAAATATGCCAATTTCAAAATAGGGTCCAGAATGAACAATGCAGACATTCCTGGCTCTAAAATAACATTTTCTTTGTTCATCAGTCACGTCTCCAGGCCCCTCTGATATTATTCTTGCTTACTGTTTGGAATTTTTATTCAAACAAAAATAGAAGATTTACTGTTATGCAGATTACTGCAATATTGTAATAATTGTATAAATAATGTCAACCCATTCGTGACTGCATATTAGAATGGCTAGTTGGACATTTATTGGACAATGACATCATTTGTTTACTTTTGAACATCGGCAAAAATCAAACATTTTCCCTACTTTGAGCTCCATTTCTTAGATATGTCTCTCATTCGCACTTCCAAACCAGGGTTAACTATCATACACACATCCTGATACTGGTCCACCATCTTGTCATGCATCACAGTCGTCACGAATTTCACAAATATCCTCGTTGAACCATTGAAGGCAATGCCGTAGAACAGATGCATTTGTGTTATACACCGCACCCTTCAGCACCTCTGTGCACACAGCGTTGACTCGTCTCCTGACAGCTTGTGCCATATTGAGAAAATCTCTCGGTGCTACCAACAAACAGAAGCACAACAGCCAACGTCCGCTCTCCACCAAGGGTACGTGACGAATGCAAGAGCTAAGGTGCAGCACAACCTCCCGGCCCGAAAGCGAAGAGTCAATCAAAAAGCACAATTAAGACTATGAGGTAGAATGGTAATTGAATACAAAAGTGACATTCAAAAGTAATTGGGTATTAGAGTTTTAGGGAACAAATTTTATGGCATTATATAACTGTTACAGGCCATTCATAACACTAATTGTGGACAGTGGATATAATCTGCACTTTACTCTGATTCTGTTAACCCAGCCTCGCTCAGGAATGTTTTTAGGTCGTATTCCGTAGAGAAGAAGTATCTCTTCCCAATGGGCTGTTTCCTAACGTGATGACATGCGCAGTGGTGTTTTACACTCCTTGCACATAAAATGAGTGTCTGTGATTTTATGGGCATTTTTTTTTTTTTGTATGTGCACAGACAATCATCTGTGTCTTAGAGGAAGTTTTACTAAGAAGTGATCACCATGCTTGAAACGTGAGGGTATTTGGTGATCAGTTTGTGGGCAGTTTTGAATTGCAGGTGTTGTGACCTGGTACTTTAATATTATTTGTCTGATGACAGTCAAACAAAATTCACCATATGGTGGTCTGTTGCCAATCTTCATTTGGTATGCATTATGTGCATTTAGTATGGAAATGTCCACGAGATGGAAGAATTTCATCTACCACATATAACTCTTGTGAATACAATCAGAAAATTCAATTTGCATGTTACATTTGTCCACCAAACTCATATTGAGTGTGTAGTCAATCACTGGTGCAGGTTTTAGAATTGGGCCATTGGTCACTCTTGTATAACCTGTAGTTTCTGTCAGGCTTTGTTTTGTCAGAGAAGTATAGCATACATAACAGTAGGAGAAATCTGTTGATTGGGATAATATTACTGAAGGCTGGGGTAGAAATTAGGTGATTTGTGGACCAGTATGATTTGATGTATGGCATTGTTGTGGCAAAAACCAAATGCATTTCAGCCACAGTTGTCTGCTTCCTCCAGTGAAGTTGTGACTATGCTGAAACTATTGTGTTTGTCATGGTGTCATCAAAGTACCTGTTACTTTATCTGACAATAATTTCCATCAGGGGTTGATCAAAAAAGTTTAAAAAATTCCAGTTCACTTGCAGTATTCCCAAGGGTACAAGATGGCCAGATTCCACCATGATTGCCATCAAATTGATGGGAATTGGGTACAAAATTCGTATTTTGCTGCCAATCCTGGATGTGATCTATTGTTGGGTACTGGATATTAGTAGCTGTTGTGGTCATGGTGTGGGAGTAGTTGAGGATGCCTTGAGTTGTGGATATGCTGGGTCAGCAGTATGGCTCCCAGCTTGGGCTGTTGCTGGTACTGCATCCTGTGTGGCAGCACCACCACTGACTGATGCATGGGGTCTATTATCCATCCCAATTGTAGCCAAGTCATTGTCAGTTTCACTGTTGGGCCACGGGATGTTCTTTGGGATGTATGTACTCCGTCCCATTGGAATAGCATAGGGCATACTACCAGACTGCATGTGGTGTCGTAAATTTACGCTTCTCTGGTGAATATTCTTCCTTGCTGTCACTACTTGAATGGTCATCGATAGCAAGGAAATATAAATTAACATCACTGTCATCACCATTACTCACATGTGAAGCCTGGCCATGGGAGTATATAAGCTTACACTTACAGTATTGTAAAACTGAATGTGAACCAGGTGGACCAACCCCAGAGATGGATGTTTGAGGGTAGTCGGGGTTTTTGGCACTACAGTGGTCTCCAACCTATGATATTAATCCGTTCCTGAGAGCCCATCCTAAGATGAAATGATTGTAAGTTGAATTAATTTTCCCCATAAGAAATAATGGAAATCAAATTAATCCCTGCAAGACACCCAAAAGTATGAAAAAAAAAAAATTTACCACATGAAATATACATTTTCTACTCTACTAAATGAAGAATAAATGACACTTACCTTTATTGAAGATGTAGCAATGACTAATGAGACATTGTGTCCTGGGAGTGCCTTTTCCTCCTGAGTAATGTAGGTCTTGTTTGGCATTTTCTTCCAGAACAGGCCTTATCACACTGTATGCCACTATGATTCGCAAATCTTTCAAACGAACCTTTGCTTGCCTTAAATGCACCAATATGAGCACTAGTTCCAGGCATTTTTTCCTGTTCACCTGGATGTTAGTTGACTGGTGTGGGTAGCATCCTGGGAGACAAGATTAAGGACCCCAATGGAAATAAGTTAGACAGTCCTCGATGACACACTGACTTTCTTGGGTTATCCTGGGTGGCTGACCCTCTGGGGTTAATTGTTTCTTGGTATTCTCAATAAGCCACACTAACAACGATGCTATAGCAGCAGCTGACGGTGCTACAACACTAGCAGCAGCTGACGGTGCTACAGCAGCAGCAGCAGCAGCAGCAGCTGACAGTGCTACAGCAGCAGCTGACGGTGCTACAGCAGCAGCTGATGGTGCTACAGCAGCAGCAGCAGCAGCTGACTGTGGTACAATAGTACAGTGGACCCCTGCTTAATGATCACCTCCCAATGCGACCAATTATGTAAGTGTATTTATGTAAGTGTGTTTGTACGTGTATGTTTGGGGGTCTGAAATGGACTAATCTACTTCACAATATTCCTTATGGGAACAAATTCGGTCTGTACTGACACCTGAACATACTTCTGGAATGAAAAAATATCGTTAACCGGGGGTCCACTGTATTTCGATAATATTTCTCACCCTTTTTACCACAGGGCTGGCACTAGAAGCTTTCTTTGGGCTCATGGTGGCTTATTTAGCAGTTAGAAGCACTAAAAACACTGGAATAATACAAAATATATGTATTCTGAATGTATGCTTGGGAGCGACCGCTCTGGCTTGTAAACCTAGGCACACTAACTGAAGGCAGGCCAGCTGAGGCGCTCTCAGGCGGACAGACGTGTACGCGTGCCAGACAAATGCTGTAGGTCGAGTTTTTCAACGCACGTCGGGGTTAGATTTTTACGCTGAAAAGCATCGTAGGTCAGTTTTAACGTAGGATGGGGACATCGTATGTCGGGGGTCCACTGTATATCCATGATCCTGAGTGTTGCTTTTGGTCATTAACTGATGAAAACCACAAAATTCATCTTTACTTCCACCTTCGTCACTGATTGAGCTGTCACTTGGGAAGAGAAGCTTCCCAATTCAGTGGGTTTTTGCTACCATGAGGCATGGTGGACAATGGGTACCGAGATGGCGTTCCCGTAGTGCAATGCAGGCGCCCTGATTTTTTGTTTACTGCACACACTGACCATGCAGACCCATTCTCTTGAGATGCAGGCCTACCAGCCTTCTCGTGCTAAATTTGAAGCTGTTAGAATTTTGGCATAATACTACAACAAAGACACTGACTTCAAGCCTGTAATACTATGGCACACACAGTGAAGGGTTAATAAGATTTTGTTGGCAGACTTATCATTTAAATTTCCAAAATGTTTAACTGCAATTTTTGGCCATTTGTTGCAAAATGTCTCCTTAAATAAAAGATGCTCAGAGTGGCAGACTGCATAACATTAAGTATCCAAAACTGAGCATTTATTTATTTATTTATTTATTTATTTATTTATTTAATAATTTGAACATACAGAGGTACAAAAAAATACAGGTAAGAGCAGCATGCCAAAGCCACTTGTATGCATAGCATTATGGGCTGGCTTAAAATTAACTTAAGATTAACTAAGCAATGATGTAATCAGTGATAAAACATTATTGTAAACAGATAATAAAGCACAAATGAGTATTACAAAGACAGGTCATATGGTGGCATGCATTGCTGTACATTCAGTAGAATGGAGTATTCTGTTAGGTAGTGTATTTAAAAAATAACAAAGTTAGATTGGGTCTTAGGTTTAACATTTATGTGATATAATTGTGAAATAGTAATAAAATAACATGAACATGATTGAAATATAAAGAAAAATTTCATATCTGTAATATTTCCCAAATCTGTAATCTCCTTGTGTTTAGTCATTATTAAAGCATGTCTCTGTTCAGACTTTACAAATACAGATTGTGTAATATGCAATGTGTCTGGTGAGTGGTCAGCAGCGTCAAAGTTGAGCCATTAAAGTAAGAAAAGAACATAGATCTATAGGAGAATCTTTGTATCAGAAATGCAAACAAGAGAGTTACAGGAGAAACTGTATCTGTTGTGACTTAAAATACTGACAGACTCATGTTCAATAAGTCCTATTATTCATTTTCATGAACATGGCTTCACTTTAATTGAGCATTGTATATTATGTAGTCGGCCTGAAAAAGTATCAGATGAAAGGAGAGACTGAGGCCAGTAATAAAGCCCTGGTTTTTTCAGTCAACCATTCACTGCATATCAGTCATTTAATCAGTTTATTTTTGCATGATAAATTTTATGCAATTTAACATTTGGAGCATGTTTTATGACCACGCTTTCGAGATCACTTATTTTTTTCAGACTCATCTCCCTGGTTATATATCCCAAGCTGATGCAATAAAAAACAAGGGCATTGAAGAGATTGCTTGTGTTGCAGTAAATGACCCATTTGTAATGGCAGCATGGGGTGAATGTAAGGGTGCAGGAGACAAGGTAATGCTTTTGTAAGATAATTTTTAAAAAAATAAATGATTATGATGGTATGCATTTCTTGAATTTGAAATGATAATAAAAATTGAAGTACTTTTGAGCAAAGTTGCTCTCAAAAACATGTAATTTTATGTGAACTTTCAAACTGTCCACGTCCAGTTACAGTATGTGCCCTGCTTTATCAAAATATTTCCCAATTAAAGATTCTTTATTTCAGTATGATAGAATGTTTGTACAGAGATGGGTGATATTTAGTTGTGAATTCAGAAAACTCCTTAATATACAGAGTGTTTTGGTATTGTATTTTTATATTAGCATTATGTAGTGTGGACACTACATAATTCCTGTATACAGGGTTATACTTTTGGCTTAAGTGGTAGCGTTTTTGGTTCACATCCAAAGGACCCGGGTTCGATCCCAGCACAAGTATTGCCTTTGTTCACCTAGCAGTTCACCTAGCAGTAAGCAAGTACCTGGGTGTTGCCTCACTGTTGTGAGCTCAGAGTAGCAGAAATATTTGAGTTTTGCTGATAATTTCCTGAGGATGGTTAAGAACCTTCCCTTCATCCCCAGTCTATTTTATGTTTTTTAATAGGTCTGGTTCATTGATTGGGACACTAAACCATGAGCAATCATTCCTTGTTATATTTTATTATCTGAGAAATAAAGTAAATCTTCTATTTTAGTGTGATTATAAATTCAAAATGGGAAGCAAGTGTAATATAGGAAAGGCCTGTAGACATAGTTAATGAAGAGAGGACATGTTTTAGTGCTAGGAATGTCTACATTATTTATTTTGATTTTTTTTTCCAACAAACCGGCTGTATCCCACCAAGGCAGGGTGGCCCAAAAAGAAAAATAAAAGTTTCTCTTTTTAAATTTATTAATTTATACAGGAGGAGTTACTAGCCCCTTGCTCCCGGCATTTTAGTTGCCTCTTACTACACGCATGGCTTACAGAGGAAGAATTCTGTTCCACTTCCCCATGGAGATAAGAGGAAGTAAACAAGAACTAGAAAGAAAATAGAAGAAAACCCAGAGGGGTGTGTATATATATGCTTGTACATGTATGTGTAGTGTGACCTGAGCGTAAAGAGAAGTAGCAAGACGTACCTGAAATCTTGCATGTTTATGAGATGGAAAAAAAGACACCAGCAATCCTACCATCATGTAAAACGATTACAGCCTTTCATTTTACACTCACTTGGCAGGACAGTAGTACCTCCCTAGGCGGTTGCTGTTTACCAACCTATTACCTAGTTACTTTGAAATATTTTTAAATTAGTACAGTGGAATCTCGGTTGTCAAATGCATTACTTGAACAAATCAGTTTTCTAACGAGGAATTCAAGAAAAGTGTTCTGGATTTCGTACGTTCTCGGTTGTCTTGTGACAATGTGAACAGCTTGGGTCACGTACTCACAGAATGTGCACTGGATGCTGTAAATATCTCTTGAGCTTTTGTTGTGCATCTTGTGAGCTTTTTTAGTTATTTAGGTAGTAGGTTGGTAGACAGCAACCACCCAGGGGGTGTACTGCCGTCCTGTCAAGTGAGTGTGAAACGAAAGCCTGTAATTGTTTTACATGATGGTAGGATTGCTGGTGTCTTTTGTCTGTCTTATAAATATGCAAGATTACAGGTATGTCTTGCTACTTCTACTTACACTTAGGTCACACTACACATACATGTTCATGTTTATTTATACACACTCATCTGAGTTTTCTTTGATTTTATCTTAATAGTTCTTGTTCTTATTACTTTTCCTTGTATATCCATGGGGAAGTGGAGTAAGACTCTTTCCTCCATAAGCCATGCGTGTTGTAAAAGTCAACTAAAATGCCAGGAACAATGGGCTAGTAACCCCTTTTCCTGTAATAATTGCTAAAAAGAATAAGAGGAAGAAAATTGTCAAAGTGGGATGTCTGAATGTGCATGGATGTTGTGTGAATGATAAGAAAGAGATGATTGTGGATGTCCTGGCTTTAAGCCTTTGACTGTCGCAACCCCCAATCCTGAGGTGTCTCCTGGTGTCGCAAAATTTATAAAAAAAAAAAAAAAATTATTTTTTTCTTATGAAATGATAGAGAATCTTTTCCCGATTGTAATGACCACCTTGAGAGTCACTGGAGTCCTGTCTCGCAGGACTCCAGTCTTGTCTCGCAGCTCAGAATCTTGCTGCAGAGGAGGAAGAAGAGAGATGGAAGAAGGTGCCTTCTTCAGAAATTAAGGAGATTTTTGAAATGTGGGGTAGGATGGAAAGATTTATGGAGAAACATCACCCTGAGAAGGATGTTGCAAGCCATATCAGCAACTTGTACAGTGACAGAGTCTTGGCCCATTGTAGGGAAGTTTTAAAGAGACGCCAGAAACAGAGTTCTCTGGACAGTTTTTTTGCGAGACAGGACTCCAGTGACTCTCAAGGTGGTCCTAGTGGCATTAAGAAACAGAGAAGAGAAGTAACCCCAGAAAAGCAATTGGTACCTGAGGTGTTGATGGAAGGGGATTCCCCTTCCAAACAGTAAATAATCCAATCTCTCTCCTTCTCCAGTCTTCCATACACAAAGAAGAATCGCCAATAAAGATAAGAGCTATTCTGTTAATGTTTCATTCATCATGTGCCACTGTATTGTTTATGTACTACATCTATATTTCATGTAAAAAAATGTTTTGTTTTAATACTTCTGGGTGTCAGGAATGGATTAATTGCATTTACATTATTTCTTATGGGGAAAATTGATTCGAAAATCGTCTATTTCGATAATAGTCCCACTTTCAGGAACGGATTATGGATGATTATTGAGGGACCACTGTATGTGAATAGTATTTAGATAAAGGTAGGGAAGTTTTTATTGCATTTATGGATTTAGAAAAGGCATATGATAGAGTGGATAGGGGAGCAATGTGGCAGATGTTGCAAGTATATGGAATAGGTGGTAAGTTACTAAATGCTGTAAAGAGTTTTTATGAGGATAGTGAGGCTCAGGTTAGGGTTTGTAAAAGAGAGGGAGACTACTTCCTGGTAAAAGTGGGTCTTAAACAGGGATGTATAATGTCACAATGGTTGTTTAATATACAGTGGAACCTCAAATATAGAACTTTCTTCGGTCCAGAAGGCTGTTCAAGTGTCGCTACCGAACGAATTTATTCCCATCAGGAATAATGTAAATTAGATTAGTCCATTTCAGACCCTCAAAAATACACTTATAAAAGCACTTACAAAAATACACTTACGTAATTGGTTGAGTTGGGAGCAGTTCGATTTTTGAGGTTCCACTGTATTTATAGATGGGGTTGTAAAAGAAGTAAATGCTAGGGTGTTCGGGAGAGGGGTGGGATTAAATTGTGAGGAATCAAATACAAAATGGAAATTGACAGTTACTTTTTGCTGATGATACTGTGCTTATGGGAGATTCTAAAGAAAAGTTGCAAAGGTTAGTGGACGAGTTTGAGAGAGTGTGTAAAGGTAGAAAGTCGAAAGTGAACATAGAAAAGAGTAAGGTGATGAGGGTATCAAATGATTTAGATAAAGAAAAATTGAATATCAAATTGGAGAGGAGGAGTATGGAAGAAGTGAATGTTTTCAGTTATTTGGGAGTTGACTTGTCAGCGGATGGATTTATGAAGGATGATGTTAACCATAGAATTGATGAAGGAAAAAAGGTGAGTGATGCATTGAGGTATATGTGGAGACAAAAAACATTATCTTTGGAGGCAAAGAAGGAAATGTATGACAGTATAGTGATACCAACACTCTTATATGGGTGTGAAGTTTGGGTTGTAAATGCTGCAGCAAGGAGGCGGTTGGAGGTGGTGGAGCGGTTGGAGGTGGTGGAGATGTCCTGTCTAAGGGCAGTGTGTGGTGTGAATATTATGCAGGATATTCGGAGTGTGGAAATTAGGAGAAGGTGTGGAGTTAATAAAAGTATTAGTCAGAGGGCTGAAGAGGGGTTGTTGAGGTGGTTTGGTCATTTAGAGAGAATGGATCAAAGTAGAATGACATGGAGAGCATATAAATCTGTAGGGGGAGGTAGGTGGGGTAGGGGTCATCCTCGAAAAGGTTAGAGGGAGGGGGTAAAGGACGTTTTGTGGGCGAGGGGCTTGGACTTCCAGCAAGCGTGCATGAGTGTGTTAGGAGTGAATGGAGGCGAATGGTATTTGTGACCTGACGAGCTGTTGGAGTGTGAGCATGGTAATATTTAGTGAAGGGATTCAGGGAAACCGGTTATTTTTATATAGCCAGACTTGAGTCCTGGAAATGGGAAGTACAATCCCTGCACTTTAAAGGAAGGGTTTGGGATATTGGCGGTTTGGAGAGATACATTGTGTATTTTTATACGTATATACTTCTAAACTGTTGTATTCAGAGCACCTCTGCAAAAACAGTGATTATATGTGAGTGAGGTGAAAGTGTTGATTGATGAAAGTACAGTGGACACCCGCCTAACGATATTATTTCGTTCCAGAAGTCTGTTCGGGTGCCGTTATAGACCAAATTTGTTCCCATAAGGAATATTGTGAAATAGATTAGTCCGTTTCAGAACCCCAAACATACACCTACAAAAGCACTTACGAAAATACACTTACATAATTGGTCGAGTTGGGAGCTGATCGTTAGGCGGGGGTCCACTGTATTTTCATTTTGGGGATTTTCTTTCTTTTTGGGTCACCTACCTCTGTGGGAGATGGCTGACCTGTTAAAAAAAAAAAAGATTCTAGAACATGTGTAATATGTGTTTAGCTGGATGGGTGGGTGGGTTTCTGTTTGGCTGATTGATTTTGGCTGTCTCTATCTCTGTCTGTCTGTAACTGTCTATCCCTGTCTGTCTATATGTCTGTCTCTGACTATATCTGTCTCTTATCTCTGTCTCTTATCTCTGTCTCTATCTCACAGGTACACATAAGTATAGTTATCATACATAGTGTAAATTACCTAGGACAACCTTAAAAAAATCCAAAGTGCTATACTGGAAGTAATACGCATTTTCACTTGCTCAGGAGTCAGACGTGACAACTGCAGCCTGTGTAATACCTGTTGGTTCATGAGCAGTTCTGAGACAGAAAGAGACAGGGACACACAGGCAGACAGAAAGACAGTTAAGCAGAGACAGAGATAAACAAGAGTTGGACAGAGACTTTTATGTATAACGGCAAGAGCAAATACAACCAAAATAACAAAAAAAAGCACAATACTGTGACTTGAACAATACACAAATAACCCGCACGCAGAAGAGAGGAGCTTAAGACAACATTTCGGTCTGACTTGGACCAATTACAAAGTCACACTAATGAAAAGGAGACAAGAGAGTATATATAGGCAAGCAGACAGGGACGGGACAAGAGAGGTAGTAGTGGTAGTGGTGGTAGTAGTAGTAGTAGTAGTAGTAGTGGTAGTAGTAGTAGTGGAGGTAGTAGATAGCAGTAGTGGAGGTAGTAGATAGTAGTGGTGGAGGTAGTACTAGTAGTGGTGGAGTCAGTCAAATACTAAGAAAGAGGAGCACTGCAAGGGAGCTAGGGGCCCACAGAGAGTAGGAGCAAGAACAAGAGGGGGGGAAAATAATGAAGGAACAAATACCCAAGGTAGAAGAAAGAAAACCCAAAGGAGAAAGAGGAAAGGGGAAGAGGGAGAAGAAAAAAGGAATCAGGTTAAGTCACGGGTGTTCTGAAGTTTGGAGCATTTTACATTGTAGTGGGAAAGGAAGGCATCTACAGAGACAAAGCCAGGACTAAGATTCACACAAGGAAAGTTGTGTATAAGGGAGGATTCAACCAGATGGGGACTGTGAAAGTTGGAAGTTGGGTAGACAGTGTTAGCAGAAGACCAGTCAGTAGGATGACTGTGATCTCTGACGTGACAGAAAAGAGCATTGTTCGTGTCGGCAAGCTTAACACTACTTTTGTACTCCCTAAGTCTGTCAGAAAGAGATCGGCCAGTTTCTCCAAAGTACTAAAGAGGACAAGAGGAACAAGAAATAGACACCAGGAACATCTATAGAGGGAGGAGAGGTATGAACTAGATTAGTGTGAAAAGTGTTAGTCTGGCAGAAAGCAAGTATAATGTCTAAGGAATGGAGAGAGTTGTTAAGATTAGAAAGATCGGAAATGTAGGGAAGGCAGAAGACAGGAGAGTTCCCAGGAGTATAGAGTTTGGGAGAGAAGAAAGTCTATTTAGCATGTGAGAAAGCAGTCTATGAAATGGGAAGGGTAGCAAGACAGTCGCATAGGAAGCTTTGCTTCCTACGTGACTGTCTTGCTGAACAAGTTTTGCCCCCTTCCTTCTACCATTTCCTGAAACCCAACCCTCTGGGCACTCCCTCTCCTGATCATGCCTATCTCCTATTTTAACAGCTCATTCTTTCTACTAAGTCTCAGGTTGAAGATGCCTTTACTGTCCGTCAGCATCAATGTGCTCTCTTTGCTTCTTTCCCACAAGATCTCTGTAACCTTCTCTCTACCATTGCTTTTGACACTGCTCACCTGAGTTCACAAATTCATTCTTCTGAACTACAGAATGAACTTCAGCATCTCATCTCAGCTAGCCCTTGGTCTAAATTCTCCCTTACCGACTGTGTTACTAATCTGTCTTCTGTTTCACACTCTCAGCATGAGCTTGAACTTCTTGGTTTTGGTTTTTCCTTTGCCACTTCGCCTACCCTTCACCCTGGTATTGCCCTGATTTGCTCTTTTCATTCTTTTCGTCAGTCTCGCTCCCGTAATCTTCCTGACTAGTCCACTTTTCGTGGCGCTTTCCTTCCTGCTTTTGATAGTCTGTTTTCTAAGAACCGCCACCTTCCTCGCCGCTATCAACTTGCTCTTTCTTCTCTTAAATCTAACACTAACATTGTCATACCATCTTCTAACAGAGGTAATTCGGTAGTTATCCTTGATCATGAGTATTACCTCCGTAAAGCTGACGTCTTGCTCTCTGACTCGCGTACCTACTCTCCTCTCATTTCCAACCCTCTTGATTCTGGAGTTTACCTGGAGAGGGTTTTGGGGGTCAACACCCCCGCTGCCCGGTCTGAGACCAGTCCTCATGGTGGATCAGGGCCTGATCAACCAGGTTGTTACTGCTGGCCGCACGCAAGCTGATGTACGAACCACAGCCCGGTTGGTCAGGTACTGACTTTAGGTGCCTGTCCAGTGCCTTCTTGAAGACAGCCAGGGGTCTCTTGGTAATCCCCCTTATGTATGCTGGGAGGCAATTGAGCAGTCTTGGGCCCCAGACACTTATTGTGTTGTCTCTCAGTGTACTTGTGGCGCCCCTGCTTTTCATCAGGGGAATGTATCTCCTGCCGAGTCTTTTGCTTTCATAGATCACAGCAAGAGAGCTTTCAACAAGAAACTAAGGATTCTCTCCGACCTCTGTCCACCTGACTTTGAACGTTTTCGTGTCATCTGTCCCTCTCTTACCTATTTCTATGGCATGGTGGTGAATGTTGCAACTAGGAGAAGGCTGAAGGCAGTGGAGATGTTATGTCTGAGGGCAATGTGTGGTGTGAATATAATGCAGAGAATTCGTAGTTTGGAAATCAGGAGGAGGTGCAGGATTACCAAAACGATTATCCAGAAGGCTGAGGAGGGGTTGCTGAGGTGGTGCAGACATGTAGAGAGGATGGAACGAATCAGAATGACTTTGAGAGTGTATAAATCTGTAGTGGAAGGAAGGCAGGTAGAGGTTGGCTGAGGAAAAGTTGGAGGGAGGGGGTAAAGGTGGTTTTGTGTGCGAGGGGCTTGGACTTCCAGCAAGCATGCGTAAGTGTATTTGATAGGAGTGAATGGAGACAAATGGTTTTTAATACTTGACATGCTGTTGGAGTGTGAGCAAAGTAACATATATGAAAGGATTCAGGGAAACCGCTGGCTTGACTTGAGTCCAGGAGATGGGAAGTACAGTGTCTGCACTCTGGAGGAGGGGTGTTACTGTTGCAGTTTTATAACTGTAGTGTAAAGTACCCCTCTGGCAAGACAGTAATGGAGTGAATGATGATGAGTTTTTCTTTTTCGGGCCACCCTGCCTTGGTGGGAATCGGCTGATGTGTTAATAAGTAAAAAAAAAATTGAAGAGAGGGAGCATGGAAGAAGTAAATGTGTTTAAATATTTGGGAATTGACTTGTCAGCAGATGGGTTTATGAAGGATGAGGTTAACCATGGAATTGGTGAAGGGGAAAAAAGGTGAGTGGTGCTTTGAGGTATCTGTTGAGACAAAACACATTATCCATGAAGGCAAAGAAGGGAATGTGTGAGAACATAGTGGTACCAACATGTATGGGTGTGAAGCGTGGGTTGTAAATGCTGCAGCAACAAGGAGGCTGGAGGCAATGGAGATGTCATGACTAAGGGCATTGTGTGCTGTAAATATTATGCAGAGAATTTGTAGTGTGTAAATTAGGTGTGGAGTTATACTAAAAGTATTAGTCAGAGTGCTGAAGAAGGGTTGTTGAGGTGGTAGGGAAAGGAAGGTAGGGTAGGGGTCATCCTTGGAAAGGATTGACAAAGTTGGAGGGAGGGGGCAAAGGAGGTTTTATGGGTGAAGGGCTTGGACTTCCAGCAAGCCTGTGTGAGCATGTTAGATAGGAATGGAGACGAATGGTTTTTGGGACCTGACGAGCTGTTGGAGATTGTGTGGGGTAATAGTTTGTGAAGGGATTCAGGGAAACCAGTTAGCCGGACTCGAGTCTTGGATGTGGGAAGTACCATGCCTGCACTTTGAAGGAGGGGGTTTGGGATGTTGGCTGTTTGGAGTGACATTTAAACTGTCATATCTGAATGCCTCTGCAAAGACAGTGATTATGCATGAATGATGGTGAAAGTGTTGAATGATGAAAGTCTTTTTTTTCTTTTCAGGTTACCTTGCCTCGGTGGCAAACGGCCTACATGTTAAAAAAAAAAATTATGTTGTTTGTAATACATTACAACTGTAATATTCATCATGAGATTTACCTTACCCTAGTTCTCATGTAGTTTGTTACTCAATCATCAGTATAGCAAGGAGAGCTTCACCTCAGTTTAATGTTGTACATTTTCCATTTCCCCAGGTTCGTATGCTTGCTGATACCAATGGTGAATTTACCAAAGCAGTTGGACTTGATCAAGATTTGGCTGTTTTAGGGGGCTTAAGGTCAAAACGCTATTCCATGATTGTTGAAGATGGTAAAGTTGCTCAACTCAATGTGGAACCTGATGGAAAAGGTCTTTCTTGCTCATTGGCTGAAAATACTTTGGCTAAGTTGTAGAGTACTTTTCTAACTAATATATCCATTTGTTGCAAAATTCAACAGAGATCATGCTTAACAAACTCTTGAAAATATTGGTATTGTAGAGATTGTAATAATTTTCTTCCAGTTTACAGTTTCATCAAAGAATGTGTGTTATCAGCCAATTATACAATGTTGTTTTCATTTTGGCAGCTCCATTAAAGAATACTAGTATCTACTAATTGTCTACCAAATATTGCCTAAGCATTTTTTTTTGGGTTGTAGAGCAATTCATTAGTCATGTATAGATAAATTGCTTGCTCTATTCACTACAAAGAGTAGCTCTTTAGTGATTGTGGCAAATTTTGGTATCTCTAATGATTCTTCTTTCAACGCTCTCGCCGTATTCCACCGAGGCGGGGTGGCCCAAAAGGAAAAACGAAAGCTTCTCCTTTTACATTTAGTAATATATACAGGAGAAGGGGTTATTAGCCCCTTGCTCCATCTCTAATGATTATTGTAACAAATTTTGTTAGTGCACTTCCATTACCATTGATTTTGTATAGATTATTGGAACTAATGGGGAGGTGCACATAATGCAATTTTTCCTTCCTTCAGATATTGTCATGCATTGAGAATTTTCTTCTGTCTATTAAATCATGAGATTATTGCTTCAGTTTTATTACAGTATATTTCTAATTTTATAAGCAAGTACGGGGCCTGCACTCTGAAGGATGGGTGAGGGTGCTACTGTCCGGTGGTCATTTAAATTGGGATTCCTATTTACTTTTGAAAAGACAGCTTGAGAATGAGTCTGGCTCCCATGTCATTGTCTGTTCAGTAACGGAACTTGGTTGAATTGAGTAATTGTTTATTTGATTCAACTGTTTTCTTTTTCTTTCCTTTTCCTTTCATTGCCTTGCTGGAAAAAGGACACTGAAAAAGAAAAGACTGTAGGATTCCCTTTGAACAGCATTTTAATGCCGTTCAGAGTGAATTTAGTTAAAAATTAGGATACAGATGGAAAATCTTGTTTCACAATCTCTTGGAGATGCCAGATCTTTCTTAAAGAACCTCGTTTCTTAAATTAATTATAGTACAATACCATATATACAACATATCTACCTTTCAGATGATGGTATACACTAGCAAGGAATTATTAAATTTTAGTATATTTCATATCCCAATAATAATCTCTCATTCTTTCAGTATTTCTTTCCAGAAATATATTCGGTATATAAGTAATAAGTAATACATATTTTATGAAAAAGAGGATAAATAAATATACAAGGTATGATGTAGCACGTAATGAAAGTAGTTTATTAGATTATGTATTGGTGGATAAAAGGTTGATGGGTAGGCTCCAGGATGTACATGTTTATAGAGGGGCAACTGATATATCGGATCATTATTTAGTTGTAGCTACAGTTAGAGTAAGAGGTAGATGGGAAAAGAGGAAGGTGGCAACAACAAGTAAGAGGGAAGTGAAAGTGTATAAACTAAGGGAGGAGGAAGTTCGGGTGAGATATAAGCGACTATTGGCAGAAAGGTGGGCTAGTGCAAAGATGAGTAGTGGGGGGGTTGAAGAGGGTTGGGAATAGTTTTAAAAATGCAGTATTAGAATGTGGGGCAGAAGTTTGTGGTTATAGGAGGGTGGGGGCAGGAGGAAAGAGGAGTGATTGGTGGAATGATGAAGTAAAGGGTGTGATAAAAGAGAAAAAGGTAGCTTATGAGAGGTTTTTACAAAGCAGAAGTGTTATAAGAAGAGCAGAGTATATGGAGAGTAAAAGAAAGGTAAAGAGAGTGGTGAGAGAGTGCAAAAGGAGAGCAGATGATAGAGTGGGAGAGGCACTGTCAAGAAATTTTAATGAAAATAAGAAAAAATTTTGGAGTGAGTTAAACAAGTTAAGAAAGCCTAGGGAAAATATGGATTTGTCAGTTAAAAACAGAGTAGGGGAGTTAGTAGATGGGGAGATGGAGGTATTGGGTAGATGGCGAGAATATTTTGAGGAACTTTTAAATGTTAAGGAAGAAAGGGAGGCAGTAATTTCATGCACTGGTCAGGGAGGTATACCATCTTTTAGGAGTGAAGAAGAGCAGAATGTAAGTGTGGGGGAGGTACGTGAGGCATTACGTAAAATGAAAGGGGGTAAAGCAGCTGGAACTGATGGGATCATGACAGAAATGTTAAAAGCAGGGGGGATATAGTGTTGGAGTGGTTGGTACTTTTGTTTAATAAATGTATGAAAGAGGGGAAGGTACCTAGGGATTGGCAGAGAGCATGTATAGTCCCTTTATATAAAGGGAAAGGGGACAAAAGAGACTGTAAAAATTATAGAGGAATAAGCTTACTGAGTATACCAGGAAAAGTGTACGGTAGGGTTATAATTGAAAGAATTAGAGGTAAGACAGAATGTAGGATTGCGGATGAGCAAGGAGGTTTTAGAGTGGGTAGGGGATGTGTAGATCAGGTGTTTACATTGAAGCATATATGTGAACAGTATTTAGATAAAGATAGGGAAGTTTTTATTGGATTTATGGATTTAAAAAAAGGCATATGATAGAGTGGATAGAGGAGCAATGTGGCAGATGTTGCAAGTATATGGAATAGGTGGTAAGTTATTAAATGCTGTAAAGAGTTTTTATGAGGATAGTGAGGCTCAGGTTAGGGTGTGTAGAAGAGAGGGAGACTACTTCCCGGTAAAAGTAGGTCTTAGACAGGGATGTGTAATGTCACCATGGTTGTTTAATATATTTATAGATGGGGTTGTAAAGGAAGTAAATGCTAGGGTGTTTGGGAGAGGGTGGGATTAAATTATGGGGAATCAAATTCAAAATGGGAATTGACACAGTTACTTTTTGCTGATGATACTGTGCTTATGGGAGATTCTAAAGAAAAATTGCAAAGGTTAGTGGATGAGTTTGGGAATGTGTGTAAAGGTAGAAAGTTGAAAGTGAACATAGAAAAGAGTAAGGTGATGAGGGTGTCAAATGATTTAGATAAAGAAAAATTGGATATCAAATTGGGGAGGAGGAGTATGGAAGAAGTGAATGTTTTCAGATACTTGGGAGTTGACGTGTCGGCGGATGGATTTATGAAGGATGAGGTTAATCATAGAATTGATGAGGGAAAAAAGGTGAGTGGTGCGTTGAGGTATATGTGGAGTCAAAAAACGTTATCTATGGAGGCAAAGAAGGGAATGTATGAAAGTATAGTAGTACCAACACTCTTATATGGGTGTGAAGCTTGGGTGGTAAATGCAGCAGCGAGGAGACGGTTGGAGGCAGCGGAGATGTCCTGTTTAAGGGCAATGTGTGGTGTAAATATTATGCAGAAAATTCGGAGTGTGGAAATTAGGAGAAGGTGTGGAGTTAATAAAAGTATTAGTCAGAGGGCAGAAGAGGGGTTGTTGAGGTGGTTTGGTCATTTAGAGAGAATGGATCACAGTAGAATGACATGGAAAGCATATAAATCTATAGGGGAAGGAAGGCGGGGTAGGGGTCGTCCTCGAAAGGGTTGGAGAGAGGGGGTAAAGGAGGTTTTGTGGGTAAGGGGCTTGGACTTCCAGCAAGCGTGCGTGAGCGTGTTAGATAGGAGTGAATGGAGACGAATGGTACTTGGGACCTGACGATCTGTTGGAGTGTGAGCAGGGTAATATTTAGTGAAGGGATTCAGGGAAACCGGTTATTTTCATATAGTCGGACTTGAGTCCTGGAAATGGGAAGTACAATGCCTGCACTTTAAAGGAGGGGTTTGGGATATTGGCAGTTTGGAGGGATATGTTGTGTATCTTTATATGTTTATGCTTCTAGACTGTTGTATTCTGAGCACCTCTGCAAAAACAGTGATAATGTGCGAGTGTGGTGAAAGTGTTGAATGATGATGAAAGTATTTTCTTTTTGGGGATTTTCTTTCTTTTTTGGGTCACCCTGCCTCGGTGGGAGACGGCCGACTTGTTGAAAAAAAAAAAAAAAAAAAAAAATGAGATCTGTAACAATACTGCATTTAGGTGTATTTTTCTTGATTTGTTTCTGTATGCAATAATTATTGGACCCAGACATTAAGGTTGGAATCATTGTGTGTGTGTGTGTGTGGGGGGGGGGGGGGGAAGAATAAAGAGAGAATATATACTACGAAAAAAATACTCATTTTCTTTTGTACGGTACTATCATCACTGTGTATTAATGTTCAAGATATTACCAAAGTTATCATTTTGCTTAATGTAAATATTGCCAAGAATAGTCTTGAAAAGTTATTGTTATTCCATGGCTTCTTGTGGAAGACATCATTCTGATCTGTCTTTTAGAAATGTTGCTTTTTGTATATTGATTTCTATAGAATGATGTTGACCATGTATCTGCAGGAAGAGATTTGTCATATTAAACTGACCATGGAGCTTCTTTAGAGTTAAATACGAGTTTTTTTTACTTTTGTACCTGAGGGAAATTTATCCTGGAAACTTGCCTTACTATGTACAAAATCATATTACATAATATGCTTAAAACTGGATAAAGCTCACCTGGTACTAAAATTTCTTTTGTGAAATGAAGGACCGTGTTCTGTAGTATTCTGTTAATAAAGATTGATTCCAGTTTATCCGAATTTGTTTATCCACGTAAAACTCAAAGTAGATGTGCAGTAGTAATCACTGCATTTGCTCTTGGCAGTTTTTACTTTATTTGTATATTTTAAATTAGTAAGTAAAGGTATATAGGATAAGAAAGAGAAACACTAATATAAACAAATTTTTTCCCCATCAGACATTGTTACTGGGTGCCCTTGGGTAGGAATGATGGATGAGGCATCTTCAACAATCCTTCCTTAGCCCTCTGAACTATACTTTTCATAATTTCACACTGTTCCATTTTCTGTGTTGCAAAATTTTTGCATAATGCAGTATTTACAACACATTCCCCTCAAACATGACATCACTATCTCCAGCCTCCTATCTGCAATATTTAATGCCCATGCCTCACATCCATACAAATATTGGTGCCAAGGAATAGTACTCATGATTATAATAGTCTGGTTATCCATAACTCATCTTTATTACCCTCAAGAGAGATGCCTTGATACTGGTGAAGGGCTTTTGATCCAAGAAATTAGATCTGTCCTTCCCTTGGACCAAATGATTGCCTCCCATTCTTCTATTTAACCTTTATAGATTTAATGTTTCCTTATGATTTTAATAATAATCTTTGCCTGAGCTGCAGTTGCTGTTGAGCAATTTCAGTTATTTTTTTATTGTTTACTTTCATTGGGATCATGCAGTTCCTAGGGAGTGGAAAATATTCAAATTTAATCAAAGGAAGGGAAAGATAAGTTCAGTTCCTTGGACCAAGATCCCCATGCCAGTACCAAGAAATCTCCTAATAGGAAATTTCACTGAATATACAGAAATTTTCTTTGGAGTGGTTCTTATTGTGGCTTTCATAGTGATCTAGTGAACCTTTTTTTCTTGTCCCTTTACCTTTTATCATCTTACTCCAAGTAGTCTGATTTTATTGGACTTGTACCGAGTCTTACATCCCTTTCTCTCTTTGCTCTTTCCCTACTGTCCTTATTGAGTCTGTGTCCCACTGAGGTAGGATGACCTGAAAAAAAAGAACACTTTCATCATCATTCACTCTATCAGTGTTGTGCCAGAGGTGTGCTGATGCTACAGTTCAGATGCTCCTCCAAAGTGCAATTATGCACACCCTTCAGAGTGCAGGCACTTTACTTCTTACCTCCAGGACTCTAGTCTGGCTTACTGTTTTCTCTGATTCACTTCACAAAGGCTACCTTACTCACACTTAAACAGTTCATCAAGTCCCAAAAACCATTTGCCTCCACTACTATATCTAACATGCTTACATATGCCTGCTGGATGCCCAAGCCCCTTGCACACAAAATGTCTTTCACTCCACTCCAGCCTTTCCTAGGGTGACCCCTACCCTCCCTCCACCATTCAGGTCTTCCTATGTTCAAACCACCTCAACAGCCTCTTCTCAGCCCTCTGGATAATACTTTTATTAACCCCACATCACGTAATCTCCAAACTCAGACATGACATCTCTATAGCCTCCAGCTGCCTCCTCGCTGCAACATTCACAACCCATGTTTCACACCCATACAAGAGTGTTGGTACCACTATACTCTCATATGTTTCCCTCTTTGCCTCTATGGATAACATTCTTTGTCTGTACAGATGCCTCAGTGCACTACCCACCTTTTTTTCCTTCATCAGTTCTATGGTTCACCTTGTCTTTCATATACCCATCTGCGAACAAGTTCACTCCTAAATATCTGAGCACTTTCACTTCCTCCATACTCCTTCCTTCCAATGTGATATCCAATCTTTCATTATCTAAATTTTTTGTTACTCTCATCACCTTGCTCTTTCCTGTGGTCACTTTTAATTTCTTTTAACATCCTCTCCCAAATCTCCCAAAAGCACTGTCATCAACAAATAGCAACTGTGACATCACCCATTTTTGTATTAGATTCTGCATATTATAATCCCATACCTCTTCCCAACACCTGCAGTGCTGTATGACCCTTGTGGGTGTAGTGCTTAGCTATGATAATATTAATAATCTTCCCAATTCCCTAGTATTCACTTCTGTTACAACCTCCTCTACAGATATGTTGAACAACCATGGTGACATGGAAAATAATCTCCCTCTTATATACTCTAACCTGAGCCTCACTATGCTTGTAAAAACTCTTTAACTGCTTTTGGTAACCTACCACTTATTCCATACACTTGCAGTATCTGCCACACTGCTGTCCTATCCATCCTATCATATTTTATTATTTTATTAACACATTGGCCATTTCCCACCAAGGCAGGGTGGCCCGAAAAAGAAAAATTTTCGTCATTCACTCCAGTCTTGACGGAGGTGCACTTACATACAGTCATAACAATGCAGCATTAACACCCTTCCTTCAAAGTGCAGGCACTGTACTTTTCATCTCCAGGACTTGAGTCTGACCTGCTGGTTTCCTGAATCCCTTCATAAATGTTACCCTGCTCACACTCCAACAGCACACAAAGTCCTATATAACAATAGCTCCTATCTAACGTGCTCATGCATGCTTGCTGGAAGTCCAAGCCCCTCGTATACAAAACCTCCTTTACCCCCACCCTCCAGCCTTCCCTAGGCCGCTGAGGAGTTGGCCTAGGAAAGGTTGGAGGGAGTTCAATTTAGGAGAGGTATAATTACACATCCTGTAATTGTTTTACTTGATGGTAGGATTGCTGGTGTCTTTTTTTCTGTTTCATAAACGTGTGGGATAACGGATATATCTTATTGCTTCTACTTACACTTTGGTCACACTACACTTGCATGTCCACACACATTTATACATCCACCTGGATTTTCTTCTGTTTTCTTAATAGTTTTTGTTCTTTATTTTCTCTTATATCCATGAGGAAGTGGAAAAAAATTCTTTCTCCATAAACCATACATGTTGTAAGAGGCAACTAAATTTCCAGGAGCAAGGGGCTAGTAACCCCTACTGTATAAATGACTAAATGAGAAACTTTCGTTTTTGTTTTTTGGTGAGACCCTGCATTAGTGGTATATGGCCATATTGATGAAAAAAAAAATATGCATGGCATTTTGTGATGTACAGTAATCTTTGTATTCATTACTGTTATACGAGATTAACAATATTTTACAATAAATAATATGATCTCAGTTGTATGTATGCAATCAAAGTTTGGCATATCTTATAATTTTTTATTAAAAACTTGAATATTATAACTCTGATACTGTATATTAATTAGCACTTTTTCATGAATATAATGTATTGTATATGTGAAAACATGTATGTACAGTACAATACATATACATATACAATACAGTATGTGTGAAAACATATACTGTGACTTCTTACATAAAAGATTAACCACTCGAGGGAGGTACCTTGATGCCAGTGAGGGAATCTTGATCCATGGTATTTAACTTCCCCTTCCCTTAGGTTGAGCCTGAATTCATCCCATTACTCTAGACACTCTGACCCATTGTGGGTTTAGGGCTTCTCCCTCCATGAATGTAATAATAATAATAATAATAATAATAATAATAATAATAATAATGAAACCAAGCAGAAGATAGTCACATGCAATGTAAGAGATAACACAGAACTTGTTTTTACTTAAAGGTGACAGTCTGAAATGCTGCCTTGCAAGTACTGTACTAGCAAAAATGACATAAAAATTAAGTGGCTAAACTTTAAATATTATTCATCCAAGGATTATTGCTAAATTGAGATAAAGAAAATTCTATTGCATTTCAGAGATTCACTTAATATGTGATGTCTGCCAGCTTCTAGCTTGACAGCTACTGAATGAATGATGGTCAATGAGCTGCTTTCTTTGGGTTGCCCTAACCTGGTGAGAAACAGCCCATAAGGTAATAACTCAATAATGATCAACAGGTAGTAGCATATACAATACCTTAACACCAAAACATGGATATGCTTTGGAAAATAAGTCTCATTTCCATCAGTATGAAACTACACAGCCATAATGTTGATATTTTATTTCTTATGAGAAATGGGAAAATTTCTTCTGGTGTGGGTTTTAGTCATTGTCTACTCCACAGAACGCTGTATAGCCCTTGTGGCTTAGCACTTCTTTTTGATTATAATAATAATAATAATACTCCACAGAACATTCAGCCACTAACCAAGGCCTTCTGCCTTGGTTAGATAGGTTTTTCACCTTGTTTAAAAATCAAAGCATTCTGATAACTAAAGTGGAACTCAGGATTTTGTATGCACCGAGTGTTGTACATTTCGGATTTAGACCACTTTTTTGGGCAAAATTTTGGTCTGGATTTTGTACCTCGTCCTGGAAATTGTCTGTATCAGATACATCCCCCTGGGCCACTCATACATTCATAACTTGCTCTTGGGCACATTAAATGTCTTATTTTACGTTAATATAGACATTTTCATTAATCCATCTATGATATTTTCTTCAAAATTATATAAGAAACACGTTACATAGCATATAAATATAGTTTTGTTACTCGTTCACTCAGAGTGTCCCTCTAGTCTTAACGCCCTAGTAATACTAATAGTACGTAATAATAATCACTCTTGGGCATTATTAAATGTCTTTTTTATGTTAATATAGACATTTTCATTAATCCATCTATGATATTTTCTTCAAAATTATATTAGGAATATATTACATAGCATATAAACATGCAATGTTTATATGCTATGTGTATACACTCTTGGGTACATTAAATGTCTTATTTTAGGTTAATATAGACATTTCATTAATCCATCTATGATATTTTCCTCAGAATTATGTAAGAAATGCATTACATAGCATATAAACATGCAATGATTATATGCTATCGAGGGGCGAGTTGAGGGAGGGAAAACATTGTTTTCTCTGGTCCAGCATTAGAGAAAACTGTATGAATCTGTGTCTGGCCCAGTCACTGCCCTTAATACACTTTACATAATGCTTTTGTTTACAATTCTTGGCATGAATTATTCATTACTTCTCCCTTTGTTTATGATGGCATTTAAGTGTAGTTGTTGGAAATGATTAAACTCATTGAACATGGTATGTGAGTGGTAATAATATGGCTGTGGGCCACAGTGTATGTAACCAGTATGTATAGCCCAGGCGGATGTAGTCTGCCTGGGATTACAAATAAATACTACTCGCCTCTTGCCCTACATTAAGACTACAAATATTTTAAGGTAGGTAATGAATGTACTGTATATGTATTTTACTGTTTATTGTGTTTTAATCCCTAGTTCTATTATTAACTTAATATAAGTTAGTGTAAACTTGACAACCCTACGCCTGTTGTGGAATCTATTGTGGCTTTGGGGAAGTCCATGGGGTTGGATGTGAGTGGCCAGGATGTGGAAGAGTTGGTGGACAACCACAGGTAAGAGCTGCAACATTAGTTATTCTCTATAAAATTTATGTTTTGTTAATATTTTTTGGTATCTGAAACGGAGTAATTGGATTTACATTATATTTCTTTTGGGAAATATTACTTTGGTTTTCATACATTTCGGATATAAACCGACCTTCTGGAGTGGATTAAGTACGAAATCCAGAGTTCCACTGTACCATACAAATGTACTGAGACTATCCAGGTGATTTTATCTGACCCAAAAATGTATACTATCACTTTTGAATTAAACTTGTGTTTATTTCATATATGATAGTATTACTTGTGAAATACAGTAATACAGGATTTAAAATTGTTATAGTGGGATAAATTTACTTCTGATCATCAAGGGTGACAAAGAATTCCCAGTAGATTTATATTGTGTCAAATAATACACTGTAAAAGGGAGTGCTTAGAACATAGCGTAGGTCTATTGATACAAGGAACTTAAGTTACCCTTTCTTGGATTAAACATATTTATCCCCACCCTTCCCATTCTCTAGGCACTGTTTAACCCTTCTAGCTTTAGGGTATACTGTCTGGTATAACCCTGTGGATATGGCATTCCCAGTGAATGCAATAATATAATATGCAGTACGTATAACATTGTGGGTTTAACATTAACCATGTACACATATAATAATACATATAGTATGCTCTATGTACATTATAATCTTCTGGGTTTATTGTTCCTTATGAGTTTAATAATAACAATGTAGTATTATCTAGAAGCTAATAACTTGCATTGGTTACATAAAGCCACTAACAATTCTGTTATAATAGTAACAAGATCACCAACACTGAAATATAAGCAATATCTCTTATTTAGAATTTTCAAAATTCAGTAAAATAAATGTTTGAGTTCAGAATGGTCTACTCAGTTTTGAAGTTTCTAAATGCAGTATACTGTGACAATTCCAAATTTTTAATTTGGAAAATCTCTACCTAGAAAGTTTCTGAATAAGAGAGAATGTTTTTCAAAATTTAAGTTAAGAATTGCATGTTCTTGGCAAATTCTAAGTAAAATAGATTTCCAGATATCAATCAGAATATGAATTAGTTCGAGTATAAGAGTAATTGTTGTATCACATTTATACAGTGCAATAATGGCTTTAGCAAGGATAGTAGGCAGTGAAGAGATTGCAGACATTGACCAGGATGAAAGTGATGATAGATCCCACAGCTGACCCTGCCTGCGTCACTGCCCCACACCAGAAGAGAGCTCGGGCACCTTCCTCACGCATCTGGTTGGCTATTTCAACTCTTACATATGTCATCAAGCCCGTGAACATCACCCAAGCGAGCACCTGTGTTATAAGGGATAAGGTTTTCTTCAATACATGTGCCAGGACTAATTACTGTTGCAATTTTTTTTTTTTTGCAAGAATGCTGAGATTGAAAGAAAACAATTTAAGTTAAATGTAGGAAGTTTTATATTACAGTACTTCAAGGAATATAAATAGAGGCATGGAAGATCTTGGACAAGTGTGTCTTCCAGATGATTTAAAATGTCTATTGCAGTAAGATAGGACAATAAAATTTAATGCGAGTTAAAGCTCACAGGGTCAACATAAATAACATTTGGCAGAGCATTTACTACAATAAAAATCCTTTAAAGAAGGTGCTGTGATGCTGGTGAGGGGCTCTTGATCCAGAGAATTAGATCTACCTGCCTATTTTCTTGGATTGAATCTGATTGCCTTCCATTCCTCAAGGTGCTGTATGACCCTAATGAGTTCAGCAGTCTTCCCCGTGAAATACATAAAGTAAAACCATAGTACAATGGAAAGTGATTAAGCTTACATAGAAGCATAGTGTACTGGTAGCAAATATAGCTTTTCTAACATTGGCAATGTTTATGTACTACTCTAATAAAAATCTTTCATATGATGTTACTGTTTTCAAGGTACTGATTTTCTTTGCTATACTTATCACATTTAACTTGAGATAGCAAGACTTTTAGACATACCAAATGCTATCTATATATTACTTACCACGAGAACCTCTCCTGCCTGGGTACCCATTAGCGGTGGGCTGGGACTGAGGGCTGCAGTAGCTAGGATGTAGGCTGCCACCAGTGAGCCAAGCATACCCAGCAGAAACAGCAGCCATCTTCTTGCTCTTGGCAGCACCAGGGTCACCAATGCTGCCAATGGGTTTGCCAGAGATGAGAGTGTAACTGCTAAGTGATAGGCCACATTGCTGTATGCCCCACAAGAGTAGGACTGAATGGAGGGCAGAACACCATTGGTGAGACTGCAGGCCCAGGCCTGGCCCACTAGCATGAAGCAATATGTCTGTGAACTCATGGCCGAGTCTTGCTTAGTGGTACTCATCAGCCGGGTGTTGGAGTGTGAAGCTTCAAGTGCTGCTACACTGTCAGTAGGCGAGGGCGAGATAACTCGTTCACTTTTGATATTGGGTAAGTGCTCCAATAAGATGAAGGCGAGGACACTTGCAATCATCATTGACATGAGGATGTAAAAAAAAGATGTGATACTAAATCTTGGGTTGAGAGGCAAAGGCTCTAAGTCTGTGTAAGTGGTGTTGCCTTCTTCAGTATTGTTCCAGACAGTGACATTCACACACTGGGCATTACCTCCAACACCCTGTGCAAGGGCCACCAGGGCTGGCAGCAGCCCAGACAGTCCCTCCCCTACTAGGTATGAGGGCAGGTAGATCTCTCGCCAAAAAGCCATGTAGGGCATAAAAAGTACTGATGAGGTACAGTCCACAAGTGCCAGCAGGAAGACAAGGGAAAGCAGTGCTGTGGAATGCTCTGCCCCAGCCAACCATGATGTTTTTTGCCATAGCATTGATAACAGAAGGGAGGCAATGCAACCCACAGCCAGTACTCCATACACTACTGGTGCTGGATGTTGTGCTGGTTGCAATGCTTTGAACACTGAGTATGCTATGGGACCAATATTGGCAATCTGAAATATGGAAGAAAGGCTCTCAAGTTAGTGGTGCAAGACAGCAATATAGGCACAAACCTATATTGGTGTATACAGAAAAAATATAATGTTATGTAAAGAATAAAAAGTCACAGTATCATGACTGAATACACAAATAACCTGCACATAAGAGACAAACTTATGATGACATTTCAGTCTGACTTGGACCATTAACTAGCCACACTAGTTAATGGTCCAAGTCAGACTGTCATGATTTTCGGTTTCTATTTGCGGGTTATTTGTGTATTACATTGGGTGTAATTAGTATGGAAAGTGTTATACTGGACAGTATATACAATATAAGGAACCAGGAAGTGCTTCTTTTAAAATATGAAAACCTAATGAGAGAATTTGCACCTGAGGACAGGGTTGTGGGGGTATTGACCCCGGAACTCCCAGGTAGACCCTAGGTCGTATGGGAGCTAAATGAAAGACACTTACCTGAATGATGACAGAAAGGTAAGATGGAAGGTTCCATCCTTCAGGAAGGTCAGTAACCAAGAGAGGTAGCTCCACCCATAGGCCATTAACAGCCACCCAAGCACCCACACCAAACACTGCAGCTAGGACATCCACCAGGGGCTTTCGACCCAGCATGATGGAGGTCACACTCCTCCAGGAAATATTCCGTATGATTCTGCTATGGCTCCTGTCAATATTGCAGTTGGCCCTGTTGCTCAGTAAGGGTACCTGGTCCTCCTGTAACATTATATAAACACAATAACAGATATAGTGTGGAAATAAGTCACTTTGACTTTTTTGGGTGGTCTTAGGTTCTCTACACATATCCTGCTATGTATGTTACTGTATTTGTGCATACCTGAATAAACTTACTTACTTACCACAATTTTATGCAACTATAAATGCAGTTTGATGATAATTTGTATAATTGCAAATATATTTTAACGTACTGCAAAATGTTAAGGAATGATCCCCTCAAGGGAAGTTCCTTAATGCTGGTGAGGGGCTCTTGATCTAGGGAACTGGATGTGTCCACCATTTTCCTGAATACAGCCTGAATGTCTTCCACATCTCCCCCACAGGCACTGTATAATCCCTACAGATTTAGCAATCCTCATAATAATAATAATTAACAAATGATCTATACAAGAGTTAAAATTGGTCATGAAAAAAATAAATTGTTCATAGAGCAAGATCCATGTGTCACTTCGGGATGTATGTAGACAGAACTAAGTGGATTAAATGTGATTTTTACTTGTGTGTTAAATGTAAACTTTATAATGTTTAGGATTTGAACTAAGATTTTTAGTGATAAACACTTTGATGCAAGTGAAGGGCTCTTGATCTAAAAAAATGGAGCAACAGTATTCTCCTTTTCCGTGGGTCGAATCTAATTACTTCCCATTTTCCTGGTGCTCTGAATAATCCCTACTGGTTTAACACTCCGTTATGAATGGGGTTTGTTTAATTATCTTTATTATGCATCCCCTACCCATGGAGTGGGCAGCAATCAAAATATTACAGAGGCACATAATGGGTCCAGGAGCTGGGCTGCCAAATTTTTGATAACTAAACAAGTTATAGTGGTAATGAACTATTTATCTGCTTATATCTGGAATGTAATAATAACATTAATGATTGGAATGTTGAGCAGTTTGCGAATATCGCAGTGTTTCTTTAACCCAACCCCAAAAACTATACCTGGAATATACCTGGAGAGGGTTTCAGGGGTCAATGCCCCTGCAGCCCAGTCTGTGACCAGGCCTCATGGTGGATCAGGGCATGATCAACCAGGCTGTTACTATTGGCTGCACATAAGCTCGGTTGATCAGGTACTGACATTAGGGGCCTGTCCAGAGTCTTCTTGAAGACAACCAGGGGTCTATTGGTAATCCCCCTTATGTATGCTGGGAGGCAGTTTGGGACCCCTCACACTTGCTGTATTGTCTTTTATTGTGCTAGTGGCTTCCCTGCTTTTCACTGGGGGGATGTTGCATCACCTGCCTAGTCTTTTGCTTTCGTAGGGAGTGATTTTTGTGTGCAAATTTGGTACTCGTCTCGTTTAGATTTTCCTAGTGTATATAATCATGCATCTCTCCCGCCTGCGTTCCAGGGAATACAAGTCAAGGAACTTCAAGCATTCCCAGTAACTGAGGTGTTTTATTGCAGTTATGCGTGCCATAAAAGTTAAGATAAGATTTTGTTCGGATTTTTAACCCTGGAGGGTTAGCCACCCAGGATAACCCAAGAAAGTCAGTGCGTCATCGAGGACTATCTAACTTATTTCCATTGGGGTCCTTAATCTTGTCCCCCAGGATGCGACCCACACCAGTCGACTAACACCCAGGTACCTATTTGCTGCTAGGTGAACAGGACAACAGGTGTAAGAAAACGTGTCGAAATGTTTCTACCTGCCGGGAATCGAACCCGGGCCCTCCGTGTGTGAAGCGGGAGCTTTAGCCACCAGGCCACTGTACATTTTTCAGGTCAGCAAGTTCACCTGCCTTGAAAGGCACTGTTAGCGTGCAGAAATATTCCAGCCTAGATAGAACAAGTGATCTGATGAGTGTCATCATAGGCTTGGCAACCTTAGTTCTGAAGGTTCTCATTATCCATCCTGTCATTTTTCTAGTAGATGTGGTAGATACAGTTTTATAGTCTGAAAGTGAGATCCTCTGATATTATCACTCCCAGGTCCCTTAAATTAGTTTTTCACTCTGTTGTGTTGTTGGAATTATTTTTATACTCCAATATAGTGTTAATTTTCTCAAGTTTTCCATATCAGAGTAATTGAAATTTCGTTTCATTGAACTTCATATTGTTTTCTGTGGCCCATTTCAAGATTTGTTTGATGTCCGCCTGGAGTCTTGCAGTGTCTTCAGTGGAGGACACTCATGCAAATTCGGGTGTCATCTGCAAAGGAATACATGGTGCTGTTGCGTACAACTCTGTGTCAGATATGAAGATGAGGAACAGGATGTGGGCGAGTACTGTGCCTTGTTGAACAAAGCTTTTCACAGGAGCCACCTCAAACATTACTCTGTTTACTACAACACGTTGTGTTCTATTTGTTAGGAAATTATAGATCTATCTGCCAGCTTTTTCTGTTATTCCTTTATCACGCATTTTGTGCACTATTACACAATGGTCACACTTGTCGAAGGCTTTCACAAAATCTGTGTATACTACATATACATTTTGTTTGAATTCTAGAGCATCCAGGGCCTTGTCATAGTGGTCCAGTAGTTAAGACAGACAGGAGTGACCTGCTCTAAACCCATAGTGCCCTGGGTTGTGTAAATAATGGTAACTAGATGAGTGGCGATCTTGCTTCTTAGAACCCTTTCCAAGATTTTTATGATATGGGATACTAGCGCTATTGGTCTGTAGTTCTTAGCTATTGCTTTACTGCCCCCTGTGTGGAGTGGGGTTATGCCTGTTGTTTTTAGCAGCTGTGGGATGACCCCTGTGTCCATGCTTCCTCTCCACAGAATGCTAAAAGCACGTGATAGGAGCTCCTTGCAGTTCTTGATGAACATGGAGTTCCACGAGTCTGGGCTGAGGCAGAGTGCATGGGCATGTCATTTATTGCCTTTTCGAAGTCATGTGGTGTTAGAATAATATCAGATAAGTTTGAATCCACCAAATCCTGAGTTTTCAGTCATAAAAAAAATAATTGAAGTCTTTGACTCTTAATCTGGTTAGCGGCTCGCTAAAAACTGAGTCATACTGAGATTTGGGTAACTCACTCATTTCCTTGCTGTCATCTGTATAAGACCCATTTCGTCTAAGTAGGGGCCCAATACTGGACGTTGTTCCCGACTTAGATTTAGCATAAGGAAAGAAATATTTTGAGTTTCTTTCAATTTCATTGATGGCTTTTAGTTCTTCCCATGTTTCTTGTCTCCTGTAAGATTCCTTTAGCTTAAGTTCGATATTTGTTATTTCTCTGACCAGTGTCGCTGTATAGCCCTTGTGGCTTAGCGCTTCTTTTTGATTATAATAATAAATCTGACCAGTGTCTCCGCATTACAGATGTATTGACCTCTTTTAGCCACTCTTATTCTTCACCTTCACCTGTATAGGGAGCGCCTCTCTAGTTTACATCTTCTCTACATCGATTGCCACAGAGTTCATTTTTTCTAGACAAATTTGGATCCATGTTGCTTAGGATATCTTCCCAGCTTATTTCATTTAGGACATGGTGGACTTTGTCCCACCGTATGTTTCTGTTATTAAAGTTGAATTGAATTTGGTGAAGGCTTCCTTGTGGCTGATCACATTTTGTTGGTCTGGGGCCCTGCACGTACATGTCTGTACCTCCATTATGTTGTGATCTGAGTATGTTGTTTTTGATATGGTAATAGTTCATATCAGATCATTATTAGTGAAGATAAGTCCAGTGTATTCTCCAGTCTTGTTGGCTCTATTATTTGTTGGTTTAAGGTGAATTTAGTGCAGGGATTTAATAGTTCATGTGTGTACAAATTTTCATCTGAGCTGCCTCTTGAGGTTATCTCTGCTACATTATTTGCTACATTCCTCCACTTTAGGTGCCTTAGGTTGAAATCCCCCAGGAGCAAGATGTTTGGGGCAAGAGCTGGAAGATTTTCCAGACAGTGGTCAGTTTTCAAAAGTGTTCCGGAACTGTTGGGGAAGTTGCATCCAGAGGCTTGAACCAGTCGCTAGCAGTAAAAGTTTTACATAATCCGGCACGTGCCTAACGCTACTGTGGCAGCTTACTGGCTCGGCACAGAGCAGTTTGGTGTTATATGAAGGAAGGTAGAATACCCTTCTATGAGTTATCATGTTTTGTACCTGGAGTCTACCTAGAGGGCTTTCCGGGGATCAATGCCCCCGCGGCCCGGTCCACGACCAGGCCTCCCAGTAGATCAGGGCCTGATCAACGAGGCTGTTACTGATGGCCGCATGCAATCCAATGTACGAACCACAGCTCGGCTGATCCGGCACCGTCTTTAGGTATCTGTCCAGCTCCCTCTTGAAGACAACCAGGGGTCTTCCCGTAATGCCCCTTATTGCCGGTGGGAGGCTGTTGAACAGTCTTGGCCCTGGATACTTACTGTGTTTTCTCTTAGTGTACCAGTGACGCCCCTACTTTTCACTGGGGGTATGTTGCATCGCCTGCCAAGTCTTTTGCTTTCGTATAGAGTGATTGCTGTGTGCATATTAGGGGCCAGTCCCTCCAGAATCTTCCAGGTGTAGATTATGATATCTCTCTCTCGCCTGTGCTCTAGTGAGTACAAGTCAAGTGCTTCCAGGCGCTCCCAGTAGTTAAGGTGTTTGATGGAACCTGATCAACCAGGCTGTAGCCAGCAGCAACAGCCTGGTTGATCAGGCTCTGATCCACCAGGAGGCCTGGTCACAGACCGGGCCGCGGGGGCGTTGACCCCCGGAACTCTCTCCAGGTAAACTCCAGGTAATACGTGCAGTAAAGGTTCTCTGTACATTCTCTAGTTCTGCAATTTCACCTGCCTTGAATGGGGATGTTAATGTGCAGCAGTATTCCAGCCTAGAAAGAATACGTGACTTAAAAAGGATCATCATTAGCTTAGCATCTCTTGTCTTGAATGTTCTCATTATCCATCCTATCAGTTTCCTCGCAGATGTGATAGTGGCATTGTTGTGGTCCTTGAAGGTGAGGTCTTCGGACATTACCACACTCAGGTCCTTCACATTACTTTTCCGCTCTATTGTGTGATTGGAGTTTGTAGTATACTCAGTCCTAGTTATTATTTCCTACAGTTTTCCATAAGGAGTAGTTGGAATTTGTCTTTCATATGAACATCATATTGTTCTCTGTTGCCCATTGGAAAACTTGGTTTATATCTTCTTGGAGCTTTGCCGTGTCCTCAATGGATGGCAATCTCATGCAGATCCTAGTATCATCTGCAAAAGATGATACAGTGCCGTGGTTTACATCTCTGTCTATGTCTGATATGAGAATAAGGAACAGGATAGGTGCGAGTACTGTGCCTTGTGGGACAGAGTTCTTCACTATGACAGTATCTGATTTAACTCCGTTTACCACTACCCTTTGTGTGCGATTGGTTAGAAAGTTGAAGATCCATCTGCCTACTTTGCCGGTTATCCCTTTAGCACGCATTTTGTGTGCTATTACACCATGGTCGCACTTGTCAAAGGCTTTTGCAAAGTCTGTGTATACTACATCCGCATCCGCATCCTACAAAACACACACACACACACACACCACACACACACACACATATTATATATATTATATATATATATTATATATATATATATATATATATATATATATATATATATATATATATATATTTATAATATATATATATATATATATTATATATATATATATATATATATATATATAATATATATATATATATATATATATGCAAAACAACCACTGTGAAAAATAGTGAAATTCCAAGCGATTTTGCGACTTCTCACATTATCAGGGAACTGTAGTTCCTCAGTATTACAAAACATGATAACTCATAGACGGGTCTTCTACCTTCATATAACACCAAACTGCTCTGTGCCGAGCCAGTAAGCTGCCACAGTAGCGTTAGGCACGTGCCGGATTATGTAAAACTTTTACTGCTAGCGACTGGTTACATAGATCAAAGGAACATAATGTAAAGCAGTCTCTGTGCTAAGCTTCTCACTGCCAAATCAGGTTCCTCTGCGGTATAAAAGCTGGCTAAAATGCTACTCTTTATTCTAGTGGAAGGAGAACATCATCTCCTGAGCAGGAAGAATCTCACGCAGAACTGTGAAAATAAACAAGCCTCTGAAGCTGTCTCAAGAGGCGCGTGGCTGAAGCTGTTCAAACATCACAATGAGTCTTCAGTCTGTCACCTTAACTTTACACTCACAATTCAGACACTTGCCGAAAATTTTCTGAAAGTGCTACTAATGAACAAATGACTAAGTTATACTGAATTTCAAACACCCAAGCCTCCGGTAAAGTTCTCATTAGCAGACGGGGGTCGAAATATACTTAATTGTATGTCTGTATCTGTCTGCATGTAGGTTCCTGTTATAACGAGTGTCCATTACACATTTTTGCATGGAAACACACACACACACACACACACACACACACACACACACACACACACACACACACACACACACACACACACACACACACACACACACACACACACACTGGTCCAGCAAATGGCTTCTCGAATTTAATCCTGCCAAATGCAAAGTCATGAAGATAGGGGAAGGGCACAGAAGACCACAGACCGAGTATAGGCTAGGTGGCCAAAGACTGCAAACCTCACTCAAGGAGAAAGATCTTGGGGTGAGTATAACACCGAGCATGTCTCCGGAAGCACACATCAATCAGATAACTGCTGCAGCATATGGGCGCCTGGCAAACCTGAGAACAGCATTCCGATACCTTAGTAAGGAATCGTTCAAGACACTGTACACCGTGTATGTCAGGCCCATACTGGAGTATGCAGCACCTGTTTGGAACCCGCACTTGTATAAAGCACGTCAAGAAACTAGAGAAAGTACAAGGTTTGCGACAAGGTTAGTTCCAGAGCTAAGGGGAACGTCCTCATGAAGAAAGGTTAAGGGAAATCGGCCTGACGACACTGGAGGACAGGAGGGTCAGGGGAGACATGATAACGACATATAAAATACTGCGTGGAATAGACAAGGTGGACAAAGACAGGATGTTCCAGGGAGGGGACACAGAAACAAGAGGCCACAATTGGAAGTTGAAGACACAAATGAGTCAGAGAGATAGTAGGAAGTATTTCTTCAGTCATAGAGTTGTCAGGCAGTGGAATAGCCTAGAAAATGACGTAGTGGAGGCAGGAACCATACACAGTTTTAAGACGAGGTTTGATAAAGCTCATGGAGCGGGGAGAGAGAGGGCCCAGTAGCAACCGGTGAAGAGGCGGGGCCAGGAGCTAAGACTCGACCCCTGCAACCACAAATAGGTGAGTACAAATAGGTTAGTACACTCGACCCCTGCAACCACATAGTTTTAAGGCGAGGTATGATAAAGCTCATAGAGCAGGGAGAGAGAGGACCTAGTAGCAATCAGTGAAGAGACGGGGCCAGGAGCTATGACTCGACCCTGCAACCACAAATAGGTGAGTACAAATAGGTGAGTACACACACACACACACACACACACCACACACACACACACACACAGACACACACACACACACACACACACACACACACACACACACACACACACGAAACTTGGAGAGTGGAGAGCCAAGATGTTGGATGTAGTGCTGGAAAACCTCATGCACCAACATGTTATGGACACTACCAGAGTGAGAGGGGAGGATGAACCAGCAAGATTGGACCTTGTGTTCACTCTGGGCAGTTCAGACATTGAGGACATCACATATGAGAGTCCCCTAGGAGCTAGAGACCACGTGGTTCTCTGCTTTGAATATATAGTAGAGCTGCAAGTGGAGAGAGTAACAGGAGTTGAATGGAAAAAGCCAGACTATAAAAGAGGGGACTACATAGGGTTGAGGAACTTCCTGCAGGATGTTCCGTGGGACAGAGAACTGGCAGGAAAGCCAGTAAATGAAATGATGGAATATGTAACAATGAAATGCAAGGAGGCAGTGGAAAGGTTTATTCTCAAGGGCAACAGAAACAATGGGAAGACCAGAACGAGCCCCTGGTTTACCCGACGGTGTAAGGAGGCAAAAACAAAGTGGAACAGAGAATGGAAAAATTACAGAAGGCAGAGAACACATGAAAATAGGGAGATTAGTCGCACAGGTAAGGAGGGAGGCCCAGCGACAGTATGAAAATAACATAGCATCGAAAATCAAGACTGACCCGAAACTGTTGTATAGCCACATCAGGAGGAAGACAACAGTCAAAGACCACGTGATCAGACTGAGGTCAGAAGGTGGAGAACTCACAAGAAATGATCAGGAGGTATGTGAGGAGCTAAACAGGAGATTTAAGGAAGTTTTTACAGTAGAGACAGGAAGGGCTCTGGGAAGACAGCACAGAAGGGAACATCAAGAGGGAATATACCAACAAGTGTTGGATGACATACGAACAACCGAGGAGGAGGTGCAGAAGCTGCTAAGTGACCTTGATACCTCAAAGGCGATGGGACCGGACAACATCTCCCCATGGGTCCTTAGAGAAGGAGCAGAGATGCTGTGCGTGCCCCTAACCACAATCTTTAACACATCCCTTGAAACTGGGCAACTACCTGAGAAATGGAAGACAGCAAATGTAGTCCCCATATTTAAGAAAGGAAACAGAAATGAGGCACTAAACTACAGACCTGTGTCTCTGACAAGTATTGTGTGCAAAGTTATGGAGAAGATTATCAGGAGGAGAGTGGTGGAACACCTGGAATGGCACAAGATTATAAATGAAAACCAGCATGGGTTCATGGAAGGCAAATCCTGTGTCACAAACCTTCTGGAGTTTTATGACAAAATGACAGAAGTAAGACACGAGAGAGAGGGGTGGGTTGATTGCATTTTCCTAGACTGCAGGAAGGCCTTTGACACAGTTCCCCACAAGAGATTAGTGCAGAAGCTGGAGGATCAGGCACATATAACAGGGAGGGCACTGCAATGGATAAGGGAATACCTGACAGGGAGGCAACAACGAGTTATGGTACGTGAAGAGGTATCACAGTGGGCCCCTGTGACGAGCGGGGTCCCACAGGGGTCAGTTCTAGGACCAGTGCTATTTTTGATATATGCGAACGACATGATGGAAGGAATAGACTCTGAAGTGTCCCTATTCGCAGATGATGTGAAGCTGATGAGAAGAATTAAATCGGATGAGGATGAGGCAGGACTGCAAAGAGACCTGGACAGGCCAGAAACTGGCTTCTCGAATTCAACCCTGCCAAATGCAAAGTCATGAAGATTGGGGAGGGGCAAAGAAGACCGCAGACAGAGTATAGGCTAGGTGGACAAAGACTACAGACCTCACTCAGGGAGAAAGACCTTGGAGTGACCATAACACCGAGCACGTCACCGGAGGCACAAATCAACCAAATAACTGCTGCAGCATATGGGCGCCTGGCAAACGTGAGAATAGCGTTCCGATACCTTAATAAGGAATCGTTCAAGACACTGTACACTGTGTATGTTAGGCCCATACTGGAGTATGCAGCACCAGTCTGGAACCCACACCTGGTCAAGCACGTCAAGAAGTTAGAGAAAGTACAAAGGTTCCCAACAAGGCTAGTCCCAGAGCTCAGGGGAATGTCGTACGAGGAAAGGTTGAGGGAAATCAGACTGACGACACTGGAGGACAGAAGGGCCAGGGGAGACATGATAACGACATACAAGATACTGCGGGGAATAGACAAGGTGGACAGAGATAGGATGTTCCAGAGAGGGGACACAGAAACAAGGGGTCACAACTGGAAGCTGAAGACTCAGACGAGTCACAGGGACGTTAGGAAGTATTTCTTCAGTCATAGAGTCGTCAGGAAGTAGAATAGCCTAGCAAGTGAAGTAGTGGAGGCAGGAACCATGCAAAGTTTTAAGAAGAGGTATGACAAAGCTCAGGAAGCAGACAGGGAGAGGACCTAATAGCGATCAATGAAGAGGCGGGGCCAGGAGCTATGTCTGGACCCCTGCAACCACAATTAGGTGAGTACACACACACACACACACACACACAGCTAAAGGAAACCATGGCTGAAGGAAACAGAATACATATGGGTGTACCTCGACCTTGTGGCTTAGCGCTTCTTTTTGATTATAATAATAAATCTGACCAGTGTCTCCGCATTACAGATGTATTGGCCTCTTTTAGCCACTGTCATTCTTCACCTTCACCTGTATAGGGAGCGCCTCTCTAGTTTACATCTTCTTTACATCGATTGCCACAGAGTTCATTTTTTCTAGACAAATTTGGATCCATGTTGCTTAGGATATCTTCCCAGCTTATTTCATTTAGGACATGGTGGACTTTCTCCCACCGTATGTTTATTTCATTTAGGACATGGTGGACTTTGTCCCACCGTATGTTTCTGTTATTAAAGTTGAATTGAATTTGGTGAAGGCTTCCTTGTGGCTGATCACATTTTGTTGGTCTGGGGCCCTGCACGTACATGTCTGTACCGCCATTATGTTGTGATCTGAGTATGTTGTTTTTGATATGGTAATAGTTCATATCAGATCATTATTAGTGAAGATGAGGTCCAGTGTATTCTCCAGTCTTGTTGGCTCTATTATTTGTTGGTTTAAGGTGAATTTAGTGCAGGGATTTAATAGTTCATGTGTGTACAAATTTTCATCTGAGCTGCCTCTTGAGGTTATCTCTGCTACATTATTTGCTACATTCCTCCACTTTAGGTGCTTAGGTTAAAATCCCCCAGGAGCAAAATGTTTGGGGGAAGAGCGGAA
>NC_069401.1:8157655-8187139 GCF_026875155.1 Cherax quadricarinatus
AAAAATTTTGTTGTTTGGAAAATTTGAGTCTATTTAAAGGAGGTGAATTCCTGGGAAATTTTTCCCTCTGTGAGCTTTGTGATAGGTGAACCTTTATCATTATGTTAAAGGGACATCTGTAGCTCTGTTACCAAACTGAATGAATAGGGTTTTTGTCAATGTTGAGAGAAAGTTTGTTAGTCCTTATCCAGGTAGATATTTTCTGTAATTTGGTATTCACAGTATTGGCTAGCATGACTGGGCTTGGGTGAGACAAGACGTATGTAGAGTCATCTGCAAATATTGTGGGTTTGAGTAGTTGCGATGCATTTGGTAGGTCATTTATGTAAACGAGAAAGAGAAGAGGGCCAAGGACACTTCCCTGTAAGACACCAACTGTAAATGGCTGTGCGGAAGAGTTTGCTCCATTTGTGTACACATATTGGCTTCTGTTGCTGAGGCATGACTTTAGGTAGTTGAGGGAGTGCCCTCTTATACCATAGTGCGACAATTTTATGTGGAGCAAGTCGTGGTCAACTGTATCAAAAGCTTAACGAAATCAATGAAGTTTCCCAGTGGGATTTCCCTTTTCTCTAATGCAGTGTATATTTGTTGTAGCATGTGTATAATAGCATCATTCGTATTTTTATTAGGCCTGAACCCAAACTGACAGGGGTCGAGTATGTTGTGGGAGATGAGATAGGAATAGATTTACTTATGAATTAATTTTTCGAAGATTTTAGAGAGAGGGTGTAAGTTGGATATTGGCCTATAGTTATTCAAATCTGTTTGGTCTCCTCCTTTATGATCGGGGTGATCCTCGCTATTATGAGAACTGTAGGGAAGGTAGAGGATTCGATGGATTTGTTAAAAAGTGTTGCAATGATTGGTGACAGCACTTCCATGGGGAAGTGGAATAAGAATCTTTACTCCGTAAGCCATGCGTGTTGTAAAAGTCAACTAAAAAATGCCGAGAACAATGGGCTAGAAACCCCCTTTTCTGTAAAGATTACTAAAAAGAATAAGAAGAAGAAAATTGTCAAAGGGGGAAAGGTCTGAATGTGCGTGGATGTTGTGCAAAATAAATAAGAAAGAGATGATTGTGGATTTTATGAATGAGAAGAAGCTGGATGTCCTGGCTTTAAGTGAAACAAAGCTAAAGGGGGGTGGGGGATTTTTCAGTGGAGAGGAATAAATGGGATTAGGTCAGGGGTTTCAAATAGAGTTAGAGCTAAAGAAGGAGTAGCAATAATGTTGAAGGATAAGCTATGGCAGGAAAAGAGGTACTATAAATGTATTAATTAAAGGGATTATGTGGAGTAAAATAAAGATTGGATGTGAAAAGTGGGTTATAATAAGCGTGTAGCACCTGGAGAACAGAGAAGTGTAGAGGAGAGAGAGAGATTTTGGAAATGTTTGAGTGAATGTGTGGGAGTTTTGAATCAGGTGTTAAGTAATGGGGGTTGGGGATTTCGTGCAAAAAGTGGGTAAAAATGTTATGGAGGGAGTAGTGGGTAAAATTTGGGGTGCCAGGGGTAAATGTAAATGGTGAGCCTTGTGTAGAAAGAGATTTGGTAATAAGTAATACATATTTTATGAAAAAGAGGATAAATAAATATAAAAGGGTATATTTACACACGTAATGAAAGTAGTTTATAAGTTTAATGTAATTGGGGGGATAAAATTTGATGGGTAGGCCCAGGATGTACATGTTTATAAGGGGCAACTGATATATCGGATCATTATTAGTTGTAGCTACAGTTAGAGTAAGAGGTAGATGGGAAAAGAGGAAGGTGGCAACAACAATTTAAAAGGGGGGTGAAAGTGTATAAACTAAGGGAGGAGGAAGCTCGGGGGAGATATAAGCGACTATTGGCAGAAAGGTGGGCTAGTGCAAAGATGAGTAGTGGGGGGTTTGAAGAGGGTTGGAATAGTTTTAAAAATGCAGTATTAGAATGTGGGGCAGAAGTTTTGTGTTATAGGAGGGTGGGGGCAGGAGAAAGAGGAGTGATTTTGGGGGAATGATGAAGTAAAGGGTGTGATAAAAGAGAAAAAGGTAGCTTTTGAGAGGTTTTTACAAAGGCAAAGTGTTATAAGAAGAGCAGAGTATATGGAGAGTAAAAGAAAGGTAAAGAAGTGGTGAGAGAGTGCAAAAGGAGACAGATGATAGAGTGGGAGAGGCACTGTCAAGAAATTTTAATGAAAAAAAGAAAAAATTTTGGAGTGAGTTAAACAAGTTAAGAAAGCCTAGGGAAAGTACGGATTTTTTTTTTTTTTTTTTTTATTATTATCACACTGGCCGATTCCCACCAAGGCAGGGTGGCCCAAAAAGAAAAACTTTCAACCATCATTCACTCCATCACTGCTTGCCAGAAGGGTCTTTTTCCCCTCAGTTTTAACTGCAACATTAACACCCCTCCTTAGAGTGCAGGCACTGTACTTCCCACTCCAGGACTCAAGGCCGGCCTGCCGGTTTCCCTGAACCCTTCATAAATGTTACTTTGCTCACACTCAACAGCCGTCAGGGATTAAAAACCATTTTTTCTCCATTCACTTCTATCAACCGCTCACGCATGCCTGCTGGAAGTCCAAGCCCCTCGAACACAAAACCCCTTTTTCCCCCCCCTCCCAAACCTTCTAGGCCGACCCCTAAACCCGCCCTTCCTTCCACTACAGACTGATACACTCTTGAAATCATTCTGTTTCCGCCTTCCATTTTTCTCTACATGTCCGAACCACCTCAACAAAACCCTTTCCTCAGCCCTCTGGACAACAGTTTTGGTAATCCCGCACTCTCCTAACTTCCAAACTACAATTCTCTGCATTATATTCAACCACACATCCCCTCAGACACGACATCCCCACTGCCTCCACCCTTCTCCTCGTGAAACATTCATCACCCACGCTCACACCCATATAAGAGCGTTGGTAAAATACTCCCCATACATTCCCCTCTTTGCCTCCAAGGACAAAGTTCTTTGTCTCCACAGACTCCTAAGTCTGTGGAGACCCATAGTCATAGACCCATCCGCTGACACGTCCACTCCCAAATATCTGAATACGTTCACCTCCTCCATACCTCTCCCTCCAATCTGATTTCAATCTTCATCCCTAATTTCTTTTTATCCTCATAACCTTACTCTTTCCTGTATTCACCTTTAATTTTCTTCTTTTGCACCCCTACCAAATTCATCCACCAATCTCTGCAACTTCTCTTCAGAATCTCCCAAGAGCACGTGTCATCAGCAAAGAGCAGCTGTGACAACTCCCCTTTGTGTGTGATTCTTTATCTTTTAAACTCCACGCCTCTTGCCAAGACCCTCGCATTTACTTCTCTTACAACCCCATCTATAAATATATTAACAACCACGGTGACATTCACACATCCTTGTCTAAGGCCTATTTTTACTGGGAAAAAATTTCCCTCTTTCCTACATACTCTAACTTGAGCCTCACTATCCTCGTAAAAACTCTTCACTGCTTTCAGTAACCTACCCCCTACACCATACACTTGCAAATCTGCCACATTGCCCCCTATCCACCCTGTCATATCCCTTTTCCAAATCCATAAATGCCACAAAGACCTCTTTAGCCTTATCTAAATACTGTTCACTTATATGTTTCACTGTAAACACCTGGTCCACACACCCCCTACCTTTCCTAAAGCCTCCTTGTTCATCTGCTATCCTATTCTCCGTCTTACTCTTAATTCTTTCAATTATAACTCTACCATACACTTTACCAGGTACACTCAACAGACTTATCCCCCTATAATTTTTGCACTCTCTTTTGTCCCCTTTGCCTTTATACAAAGGATTTGTCAGTTAAAAACAGAGTAGGGGAGTTAGTAGATGGGGAGATGGAGGTATTAGGTAGATGGCGAGAATATTTTGAGGAACTTTTAAATGTTAAGGAAGAAACAGAGGCAGTAATTTCATGCACTGATCAGGGAGGTATACCATCTTTTAGGAGTGAAGAAGAGCAGAATTAAGTGGGGGGAGGTATGTGAGGCATTACGTAAAATGAAAGGGGGTAAAGCAGCTGGAACTGATGGGATCATGACAGAAATGTTAAAGCAGGGGGGGGTATAGTGTTGGAGTGGTTGGTACTTTTGTTTAATAAATGATAAAGAGGGTCGGTACCGGGATTGGCGGAGGCTGTAAGCCCTTTTTTTAAAAAAAGGGAAAAAAGGGCAAAAGAGACTGAAAATTATAGAAAAATAATTTTTAATGAGTTACCAGGAAAAGTGTACGGTAGGTTAAAATTTGAAAAAATTTAAAGGGGAAAGCGAATGTAGGATTGCGGTGAGCAAGGGGGTTTCAGAGTGGGTGGGGTGTGTAGATCAAGTGTTTACATTGAAGCATATAAGTGAACAGTAATTAAAAAAGGGGTAGGGAAGTTTTTATTGCACTTAGGGGATTTAGAAAAGGCAATGATAGAGTGGATAGAGGAGAAATGTGGCAGTGTTGCAAGTATATGGAATGGTGGTAATTTTTAAATCGTAAAAGTTTTTATGAGGCAAGAGGCTCAGGTTAGGGTGGTAAAAGAGGGGGAGACATTTCCCCCAGTAAAAGTAGGTCTTAGACAGGGGTTGAATGTCACCATGGTTGTTTAATATGTTTTAGAGGGGTTTGAAAAGGAAGTAAATGCTAGGGTGTTGGGGAGGGGTGGGGATTAAATTATGGGGAATCAAATTAAAAGGGGAAATTTGACACAGTTTTTTTTGCGATGAACGGTTAGGGGAGTTTTAAAGAAAAATTGCAAATTAGGGGATGGTTTTGGGAATGTTGAAAGGTAAAATTGAAAGTGAACATAAAAAAAGAAAGGGTGAGAGGGTTCAAATGATTTAGATAAAGTAAAACTGGATATCAAATTGGGGAGGAGGAGTAGGGGGAAAAATGAAGTTTTCAGATACTGGGAGTTGACGTTGGGCGGAGGGATTTATGAAGGATGAGGTTAATCATAGAATTGATGGGGAAAAAAAGGTGAGTGGTGCATTGAGGTATATTTGAGTAAAAAAAATGTTACTATGGGGGAAAAAAAGGGAAAAAGTATAAAAGTTAGTGTCCAACACCTTTAGGGGGTGTGAAGTTTGGGGTGGTAAAGCGCGGGCGAGAGACGGTTTGGGGCAGTGGAGATTCCTGTTTAAGGGGAATTTTTGGTGTGAAATTATGCAGAAAATTCGGAGTGTGGAAAATTTGGAAAAGGTGTGGGGTTTAAAAGATTAGTCAAGGGGCAGAAGGGGGTTTTGAGGTGGTTTGGTCATTTAGAGAGAATGGACAAAGTAAATGACATGGAAAGCATATAAATCTATAGGGGAAGGGGGCCCGGGGGAGGGGTTGTCCTCGAAAGTGTTGGAGAGAGGGGGGAAAGGAGGGTTTTTTGGGAAGGGGCTTGGACTTCCAGCAAGCGTGCATGAGCGTGTTAGATATGGTGAAGGAAGAATGGGACTTGGGACCTGACGATCTGTTGGGTTGGCGGGGAATATTTGTGAAAAGGGTTCAGGGAAACCGGGGTTTTTTTCATAGTGGACTGAGTCCTGGGAAAGGGAAGTACAATGCCTGCACTTTAAAGGAGGGGTTTGGGATATTGGCGTTTGGAGGGAAATTTTTGTTACTTTATTTGTTGCTTCTAAATGTGTATTTGACACCCGCAAAAAAATTTTATAATGTTTGGGGTGTGATGAAAAATGTTTAATGATGAGGAAGTATTTTCTTTTTGGGGATTTTCTTTCTTTTTTTTTTGGGGGTCACCCGCCTCGGTGGGAGACGGCCCCACTTTTTGAAAAAAAAAAAAAAAAAAAACTTGCGACACTTTTTTGTATATAAAGGGTGGTAAGGTATTTACATCACCTGTCTTGTTTTTTAGTGTGTTCATAATAAGGGAGACTTCTGTTGGGTTAGTCGGAGCTAGGAACAGTGTGTTCGGGAAGTTGCCAGTGAGGTAGTCACTGGGTGGGGTATTTGAGCTTGGGATTTTATTGGCAAGGTTTTTTTCCTATGGTGGAGAAGAAATTATTGAGTCTGTTTGCTGTTTCTGTTGGTGGGAGTTGGGGTTCATCTGGCTTTGTTACTTCAATTGTGCTGTTTTGTGATATCTTTTTTGTTCCTAGAATTTCTGATAGGGTTTTCCAGGTCTTTTTTATATCACCTTTTAAGTTGGATAATCTGTTCTCATAATACAATTTTTTTGCTCTTCTTATCAGGCTGGTTAGGATTGACGAGTAACGTTTTGTTTGGCCTCTGGTTATGTGACCCACTCTGTACTGTTTTTTGTAAAGGTGCTTTGTATTTATGGATTTGAGGATGCTGGGTGTTAGCCAGGAACTGTTCAGTCTCTTAGCTGTCATCTGTTTAGTTTTTTTAGGGCAGTGCTTGTTATAGAGGTATTGGGTCTTTTTTAGAAAATTATTAATACGTACTTTCATCAATATCTGTATTAGATTTCTAGCTCAGTGTGCCAGTCAATGTTTGTCACTACTGTTTTGAAGTTATTAATGGCTGCCTCATTGTGAAGTCTGAAAGTGACTTTAGTAGTGTCTTGGGGTAATTTGCCTAGATTGGTTATGAGGAAGGTAGGGTAGTGGTCTGTGGTAATATCTGTGATTATGCCTGATTTTAAAGGGGATATGGTGTTGGCCCAGATGTGGTCTAGTAGGGAAACACTAATCTCTCTAATTCTTGTAGGTTTTGTTACTGTTAGTAGCAACAAGCAGTTACTCATAGTGTTTGTGAATTCAGTAACGTGTGGATTCTGGTCTTGCAGGAGATTTATATTGAAGTCACCTGAGAGTAGTAAGTGATCTTTATTCATGCGTGCATCAGTTATCGTACTTCCTAGGTTTTCAATAAAACGGCTAATGTTTGACTGTGGTACTCTGTAGATGTTTATCACTGTGAGAGGTTTTTGTAGGTATTTGGATTTGAATTTAGCTATTATATATTCCCCATGTTCATCCCTTGAAGTTAACTATACCTATACAATATGTACGAAGATATAGAGATAAGAAATACTTATCTTGAAATACTCACCTTCATATAGGATCCTGTTACAGTGTCGCGTATGGCAGTGTTGTCGGACACAGCTTGCAGCCTGTGATAAATTTTAGCAATGATGCTGCTGCGCTGTAATCAAAGAATACCACCAACACCAATAGATTTAGTAAGAAATCATATAACTGCCACGTAACAAGTTTACACCAACATATATTAAGTCAGCAACAGAACTAGGCATTAAAAACAATAAAAAGTAAAATACACACAAAGTACACCCATTACTTACCTTAAAATATTTGTAGTCTTAATGTAGGGCGAGAGGCGAGTCATATTTATTTGTAGGATGTCAGGTGTGAGAGGTATGGTAGCCATCCAGGTGAGCCCACCGCACCCCACCCACACATAATATACTAAGACATTTAAAGCACCCCAGAGCGATAAAATACATAAACAGTACATTTATTACCTTAAAATATTTATAGTAACCATTCGAGAGTTGGTCACGTACATGTGTCTTAACTGCCAGGGTCGGTTACATACTTATATGCATAAATTCTAGCGCCTTCAAATTGAGTGGGAGAAAGCTGGAAGGCCTACATGTGAGAGAATGGGTCTGCGTGGTGAGTGTGCGCAGCAGGAAAAAAATCGAGGCACCCGCATTGCATTGTGTGAACGCCATTTGGGTACGCCTTGTTCACCATGCCTCGGGGTAAGAAACTCCTCTCTCATGGAGAATTGGGATTCTTTTGTTCCCAAGTGATAGTTAAAATACCAAGGAAAGTGTCGGTGAAGAAGAATTTCATGGTTTTGAGGAGTTAATGATCAAAAAATAATGAACATAATACTGGTAATAGTGCAGAAAACCCACACGACCCTCAATCTTCCACCTCTGGTGCTGGGCTGTCTTGTTCACATTCAGTTGTACCAGAACAAAAGAGGAAACTGGTATTTTCCCGTGTCCAGGACTCACATGTGAGCAATGCTGATGACAGTGATAGTGAATATGATATCTGAGCTCTTGAAAACATTTCCAGTAGCGAGAGTGAAGTGGAATATTCCCCAGTGGAGCATCAGTACATACGATGCTACCTGCGCTCTGGTAGTGTGCCATATACTATTCCAAGGGAAAGGGGTACATACATCTCAGAGTACATCCCGTGGCCATACAACAGGAACAGATAGTGAAAATGAAGATGATATTATTACAATTGGGACGATTAATGTGTGTTCATCATCAGATGGCAGTGGTGTCATGCGCCATGAGGCACCAGCAGTGGCCCATGCTGGTACCCATGCTGCTGACTCAGCTGAGCTACAACAAAGCCCACCATCACCCACCCACCCACCACACCAAGCTTCACAACAACCTCCACAACCACAACCACCTGTCAATATCCAGTACCCACCAGCAGACTGCACCTGGGATTGGCAAGAAGGTGCCAATTTTTTGTTCCCAATCCCCATCACTTTAATGAAAGTCAAAATGGAATATGGCCATCTTGTACACTTGGGAACAATGCCACTGAACTGGAATGTTTTTAGTTATTCTTTGACAAACCCCTGATGGAAATTATTGTCAGGGAAAGCAATACATACTTCAATTACACCATGGCAAACACAATACTTCACCAAGATCACTCCTACACCAGTGAAAGGAGACAACTGTAGCTGAGATGCATCTTTTCTTTCCCACAATAATGCTTATGCCACATGTGTATAAGCACAGTGTCAAATCATACTGGTTGACAGACTACCTGACTGCAACCCCAGATAAAACCAGATAAAACCAAGCCTGACAAAAAAGACAGGTTATACAAGATTAGAAATGTGTTAATGTATCTGAAACAGAAATTCAATATATATTTTTATCTCTTCAGGAAGCTTATTACTGATGAGTCTTTGATTTTGTTCAAAGGTAGACTGCCGTTCAAGCAGTACAGTGGACCCCCGCATAACGATCACCTCCGAATGCGGCCAATTATGTAAGTGTATTTATGTAAGTGCGTTTGTACGTGTATGTTTGGGGGTCTGAAATGGACTAATCTACTTCACAATATTCCTTATGGGAACAAATTCGGTCAGTACTGGCACCTGAACATACGTCTGGAGAGAAAAAAATATCGTTAACTGGGGGTCCACTGTATATACCAAGCAAGAGGAAATGCTTTGGTATAAAGTTGTTTGTACTTTGTGATTGCTACAGTGGTCTTGTATTGGATATTACTGTGTACACTAGATGTAATGCATTGTAGAATACCAGAAAGTTATTGGGTATCTCTGGTGATGTGGTTAGAACAATGATGGAACCATATCTTGGTAAGGGGCATACATTACATACTGATAACTGGAACACAAGCCCCTTACTCAGTAATTTCTTGCGAGTGAACATGACAGACGTGTGTGGCACAGCGTGTGCAAATCATAAGCATATGCCTAGGTTCGGGTTTAGCACTCGTAGAGGTGAGGTGCAGGCGTTTGCTGCCAATGACATCATGGTTTTTCGGTGGCATGACAAACAAAATGTCACACTGCTGACATCAGTTTACTAAAACGAAATGACAGACAGTGACAGGCAGAATAAAGAGGCCAATGAACCCATTCTAAAACCTGCAGCTGTGATGGACTACACCCTCAATATGTGCTCAGTGGACAAGTGTGATATGCAAATTGGGTTTGCTGATTGTGTTCGCAAGAGTTATAAGTGGTACATAAAACTCCTTTTTCATCTTTTGGACATTTCCATGCTCAATGCTTATACATGTAATACATATAAGTTGAAGACCAAAACCAAACCACAATATAGTCAATTCTGTTTGTCTGTCATCAGACAAATATTATTCAACTACCAAGTAACAACACCTGCAAGAGAACACCGCCTGCAAACTGATCAATAACTACCCTCTTGTCTGAGGCCTGGTGAAGACTACCTGATACAAATGCCTCCTACTACTTTGAAGAAAACTGCTCAGAAGAGGTGTCTGTGCACATACAACAAATGCCCACAAAAATGCAGAGACACTCGTTTCATGTGTGAGGAGTGTAAAACACCACTGTGCATGACACCATGTTTCAAAGAATTCCACAAGCTGCAGCACTTCTAGGAACATGTCCAGTGACTATGTGTATATATAATACAGAAAAATAGTAATAAACAACATTTTCTATTGTTCATTTGTGTAAACATGTTTTGTAAACAACATAATGACAACAATGTTTGTGCAGTTATTGTGTAGCATACGAGTGAATTCATATACAATATACAGTGGACCCCCGGTTAACGAACTTTTTTTATTCCAGTAGTATGTTCAGGTGCCAGTACTGACCGAATTTTTTCCCATAAGGAATATTGTGAAGTAGATTAGTCCATTTCAGACCCCCAAACATACACGTACAAACGCACTTACATAAATACACTTACATAATTGGTCGCATTTGGAGGTGATCGTTAAGCGGGGGTCCACTGTACCTTATATTGGTCTCACAGGCCATAAAAGTTACTTGAAAAAATAAATGTTAAAAAATAAAAGAAAAAAGTAGAAAAAATAAAACGATTACTGCGTGACCGGCAGTCAGAGATGTTGCTGTAAGCAGCTCACTTTGTCAACTTCACGCCTCTATATCTTGGTAAGTATTGATCGCAGTTTTTTTATTATTAAAACACTAACAAAAATAATCTTAACCCTTTCAGGGTCCAAGGCCAAAATCTGAAGGGGTGCCCCAGTGTCCAAGAAATTAAAAAAAAAAAAAAAAAAAAATCTTAAACAACCCTTTACCGGGCAGGACCGAGAATAGTCGGTCCTCATAACGTGGTTTTTTGCGCACGTCCTCCGACTCACACAGCACATCTAGGTTCCCGTTCTCTATTTCTGACCAATCACAGACCTTCCCTGAGTCACCCAGGCTGAGCGGTGATGGCGGCTGCTCGCTTCCCATTGGTCAAGAGAGCAGAATGTAAACACTTCTACCTTGCCGGCGCCAAAACTCGTGTTTCTCGGTTGAGTGCTCCTTCTATACTGAAGCATTTCACCCTGTACAATGTCGGTAAGTACTGATTTGTGTGTCTAGTGCGTAAATGAATAGTTTAGCCATATTTTGATATACATATGTATGAAGGCGTTGTGAAGCATACTACGAGTGCACCATGCAAATGAAAAAAGTGCAACAAAATAGGACCAAGTACAGTCGTTCCTGCCCTTTTAGGTGCAGTTTTCAAGTTTCGGTATATAAATATTTCCATAAAATTTGGTAGTGTATATATGAATTCAGTAATGGTCTGGGTGTGTACAGAACGTTTTTATTGTCCTTCCAGATCAATAAGAAATTGTTCTATGGTGAGTCCTCCAAGGATAAGTCGAAATTTGTCTGTGTTTGGGATGATAGTGACTCAGATCAAGACCCAGATGACCTGGAAGTGGTGGAAACTGATGATGAATACTTGCCACAAGATGCAGAGGTGCCAACAGACGAGGGGGAAGCTATGCCACTATCCAAAAAGAAGAAATTGAACAAGGAGAAAATACTTGCTTACATGCAAGTATTGCAGCAACAAGAATAATCTTGTCATATCTTCACTTTCCTGTGCCACATGCAAAGTAAATCTATCCATCAAGAAGGACAGAAATTGTTTCATAAAGATTCATTGCATAAATTAGTGATGTAAAAAGATTGTTCTTTCTCAGGGAACTCAGGAATATTTCATTTGTAAGTTGTATCCCATTGCAATGTGTCATTGTTGATAAGTAGTTCCTATTTCTATTTTTTTACTGCTTACAAATTGTTCAGAAACAAGTTCCATTTATATTTTTTATATTGTCTACTTGTATAATAAATTTAAAAAATGTTTATTTCGTTTTTTTTCAACAATTGCAACCTTGCAACATTCTAAATTGTTATACCCCAAACGGGCAGGACCGAATATACTCGGTCTTCGAATATCTGCAATTGCCCGAGATGTTACTTTCACAACTCCGTTTGGATGGTCTCAGTGACCTTACATCGAGTGGCTCTATCTCCTCATACGAAATCACTTTCAAAATCTGCATTTTAGTCTGCCTTGCCCTCTGAAGGGTTTTAAAGATATTTTTGTGAAGGTAATAAGAAAAAATTCTGATCAGTACTTACTGAGATACAGCAGCGGGAAGTTGACCCAAAATGACCGGGTGGTGGCAACATCAGCAACTTCCGCAAAATAGCAATTTTTAATTTTGTTTTTTTATATTTTTTTCCTTTCTTTTCTAATTTTTTTCTTTTTCTAGTAACATCTGTGGCCTGTGAGGCCAATATAATGTATATTGTATAAGTGTACACTCATTGTATTCAACACGATAACTGCACTAATTTATCATTATATTACTTACAAAACTAGTTGACAAGTTTATTGAAAACAAAATGATGAAAATATTAGTGTGGTTATTGTGTTGAATACAACAGTACCATATAGTACCATACGGTACAATGGTGCCATAGGGTGCAATGGTACAATATGGTACAATGGCACCATATGATACAATGGTACTATATGGTAGAATATGGTACAATGGCACCATTTGGTACAATGGTACCATATGATACAATAGTACCATATGGTGCAATGGTACCTTATGGTACCATATGGTGCAATGGTACCATATGGTACATTGTACCATATGGCACAATGATACCATATGGTTCAATGATACCATATGGTACACTATACCATATGGTACACTGTACCATATGGTACAATATGGTACTGTTGTATTCAACACAATAAACACACTAATATTTTCATCATTATTTTGTTTACAATAATTGTTTACAAAAAAAATATGCAAAAATGTTGTATATTAGTAATGTTCTATTATATATTTACAAATGTACAGCCACTCGACATGTTCCTTGAGGTGGATGACAAAGCACTTTGTCTTGGAAACTGCCGAGTCACTAGCTAGCTTGTGTCGCCACTCACTCAGTCTTCGCTGGTGCCTCGTGGCATCAACACTTCCAACTGACCATATGGTACATGGTATCATATGTTACAGGGTACCATAAGGTGTAGGGTACCATATGGTACAGGGTACCATGTGGTACAGGATACCATGTGGTACAGGGTACCATACAGTACAGGACACCATATGGTACATATACAGTGATCCCTATGGAAATAAGTCACCATGACTTTTCTGGGTTATCCTAGGATTTTATACATATGCTGCTATGTATGATAATCTATGCAACTGTATTTGTGTACACCTGAATAAACTTACTCAAGTGCATGTGGCATCGTAAGTAAGTTTATTTAGGTATACACAAATACAGTTACATAGATTATCATACATAGCAGGATATGTTTGGAGAACCTAGGATAACCCAAAAAAGTCAGACAGACTTATTTCCATTAGTGTCCCTGTACCCTGTACAGGGACCCTAATGGAAATAGGGTCCACAATTTCCCTAATGGAAATTGTGGCATTCCCACAATGCCATGCAGGCATCCAGATTTTTTCTATAGTGTAAACACTGACCACCCAGACCCATTCTCTCAGATGTAGGCCTACAGCTTTCTGCGCTAAATTTGATGCCGCTAGAATTTTGGCATAGATCTACAGCACAGACCCTGAAAGGGTTAAGATTTTGGTAAGAAAAATATTTTTTTTCCCGAATATTTTTCGACCCCCAGTGGGAGTTCAGGATCAAGGCTCTTGACCCTTAAAGGGTTAATGTAAGGTGAGGGGCAAGTCGTATTTATTTGTAGAAAGTCAGGTGTGGGATGTATGGTAGCCAGCCAGGGCAGCCCACCCCATCCCACCCACATGTAATGTAAACAAACAGATGCATCTGCTTTTGGTTGATACATGTTCATTCCTATGTCAGTGAATCTTATACCATAATACAAACACTTTACATTGTGTACAAGTTATTTCCATGTTGATACAGTAGAATAAATAAAGAGGAACACTCCAATTCTCATGAAACACCACTTTTAAAAGAAATGAAGCTCTGAGTGAAGGCATATGAAAGGAATAATTTTCTAGTTACCCCCAGCAATATTATAGCATACACATTTTCTCTAATGCTGGACTAAAGAAAACGTTATTTTTGCCGTCACTCCTAGAATCTAGTTGCCTGGCTACCACATCTCATATTTATGTTAATTTATTATACTGTGGGGTGTATTTATCATGTTTATAGTGCATTTATTGTATAATTTTGAAAAAATGTCATAGATGGATTAATGGAAATGTCTATACAGTGGACCCCCAGTTCACGATATTAATCCGTTCCTGAGAGCTCATCGTAAACCAAAATTATCGGAAAGCGAATCAATTTCCCCCATAAGAAATAATGGAAATCAAATTAATCCGTGCAAGACACCCAAAAGTATGAAAAAAAAAACCTTTTACCACATGATATATTAAGTTTAATGCAATATAATAATTACAATAACAATAATAACAATAGAATAATCACAATAGAATTGACACTTACCTTTAATGAAGATCTGGTGATAATTGATGGGATGGGAGGAGGGGAGTGTCGAAGTTTTTAATGTTTAGAAGGGGAATCCCCCTCCATTAGGACTTGAGGCAGCAAGTCCTTTTCCGGGGTTACTTCCCTTCTTCTTTTAATGCCACTAGGACCAGCTTGAGAGTCACTGGACTTCTGTCGCACAACATATCTGTCCACAACATGTCTGCCCATGGTGACTTATTTTGCAGAAAAAAAGCACCAAAAACAGTGATAATATGGATAATATAGAATGTACCAAATGTATCCTTAGATGCGCGCACACTGGCTGGCTTGTAAACACTGGACACGTCTCGTACGAATCATATCGCACACCAGGTTTTGTAACGGGAACCGAGGCAAATTTTTTGCGATGTAACACTTCGGATACCGGATTTATCGGTTACCGATGACTTCGCGAACCAGGGGTCCACTGTATTAATGTAATAAGACATTTAATGCACCCAAGAGATTATTAACATGGCATCAAGAGTAGAGAGACTCTTAGTGATTTTAATGTGTACCTGCATGCCAGCACAGTGTGTTTTTATATTTAGGTACAGGTACACATAAGTATATAATTATCAGGGTACATATAAACCCTGCCTCGGTGGGAAATGGCCGAAATGTTGAAAAAAAAAATATATATATATATATAAAATATGCAGTAACTTTAAAACACTTGAAATTTTGGAAAGTTTCCAGACATAATAGAGAGATGTGCTCATGGAGAATGTAAACAAACCGGATTGGGTGCCATATTAGAAAGACAGGGGGAGCCGTATAGCGAGTTTTGGTCATAATTTGAAATTGCCATATTAGCGGAATGGCGTAAGGTGAAACACCATAAAGCAGGGCCCTATTGTACATTATTTAGGTATGCATACTGGTCAGAGAGCCCGTCATAAGTCCGAGTCGACAGTAAACGAGTACGTCGCTAAGTGAGCAGAAGCTATATTATAAATTATTATTGCCAATGACATACCTTGTTCACTGAGTTTAACCTTTTCTTAAGATGCCATGAGAAAGACAGCATAGCAGATGATGATGAAGAAGAAGAAGAAAAGGAGGAGAGTGAGAGGAGGAGGAGGAGAGGAGGAGAGGAAGGAGGAGGAGGAGAGAAGAAGAAGGAGAAGGAGAAGGAGAAGAAGGAGGAGAAGGAGAAGGAGAAGGAGAAGAAGAAGAAGGAGAAGAAGGAGAGGAGAAGGAGAAGAAGGAGAAGGAGAAGGAGAAGAAGAGAGAAGAAGGAAGAAGGAGAAGGAAGAAGAAGGAGAAGAGAAGAAGGAGAAGGAGAAGGAAAGAAGAAGAAGAAGAGAAGAAGAAAGAAGAAGAAAAGAAGAAGAAGAAAAGAAGAAGAAGAAGAAGAAAGAAGAAGAAAAGAAAGAAAGAAGAAGAAGAAGAAGGAAAAAAAGAAAAGAAGAAGAAGAAAAGAAGAAGAAGAAGAAGAAGAAAGAAGAAGAAAAGAAGAAGAGAAGAAAGAAGAAGAAGAAGAGAAGAAAGAAGAAGAAGAAAAGAAGAAGAAAAGAAGAAGAAAAGAAGAAGAGAAAAGAAGAAGAAAAGAAAAGAAGAAAAGAAGAAAAGAAGAAGAAGAAGAAAGAAGAAGGAAAAAGAAGAAGAAGAAAAGAGAAAGAAAAGAAGAAGAAGAAAAGAAGAAGAGAAAAGAAGAAGAGAAAAGAAAGAAGGAAAAGAAGAAGAAGAAAAGAGAAGAAGAAAAGAAGAAGAAGAGAAAGAAGAAGAAAAGAAGAAGAAAAGAAGAAAGAGAAAAGAAGAAGAAGAAGAAGAAGAAGAAAAAGAAGAAGAAAGAAGAAGAAGAAAAGAAGAAGAAGAAAGAGAAGAAGAAAAGAAAAGAAGAAAAGGAAGAAAGAAGAAGAAGAAAAAGAAGAAGAAAAGAAGAAGATGAAAAGAAGAAGAAGAAGAAGAAGAAGAAAGAAAGAAGAAAAGAAGAAGAAAAAGAAGAAGAAGAAAAGAAGAAGAAAAGAAGAAGAAATGGAGAAAAGAGAAAAGAAGAAGAAATGGAGAAAAGAAAAAAGAAGAAGAAGAAAAAGAGAGAAAAGAAGAAGAAAAGAAGAAGAAGGAAGAAGAAGAAGGAAGAAAAGAAAAAGAAAAAGAAAAGAAGAAAAAGAAAAGAAGAAAAAGAAAAGAAGAAAAAATAAAAGAAGAAAAAAAAAACTTGGGAAAAATCGGGAAAAATGGCGCTATTTTTGCGTTTCTTCTTGTGATAAGAGTGATCTAGGAGTGTTTGCCCTGATGTAAACACCATTTTCTTTTGTTACAGACAAGAGAACGTATCTATCTTATGATCTTATCCCAGAACGGCAGCCTCCACCACTTACCCCACTCACATGTGGCATATATTATTTATTTTGGCATCTTTATTACAGTTCTAGGTATTTATCATGTTTCTGATATTTTGGAGTAAATGTGATAGATATTATTAATATTAGCATAATTACACATTTCATTAGCGCCACAGCTAGTATCCGACACCCATGACGACTCGCCAGATACTGAATGCTCCTTCTGCTGGCCTCTCCCTCTTTCCTATAGCTCCTCCCACTTCGTAACGATGTTAAATGGTGAATTTAATGTATTACCTGGAGAGTTTACCTGGAGAGAGTTTCGGGGGTCAACGCCCCCGCGGCCCGGTCTGTGACCAGGCCTCCTGGTGGATCAGCGCCTGATCAACCAGGCTGTTGCTGCTGGCTGCACGCAAACCAACGTACGAGCCACAGCCCGGCTGATCAGGAATTGACTTTAGGTGCTTGTCCAGTGCCAGCTTGAAGACTGCAGGGGTCTGTTGGTAATCCCCCTTATGTGTGCTGGGAGGCAGTTGAACAGTCTCGGGCCCCTGACACTTATTGTATGGTCTCTTAACGTGCTAGTGACACCCCTGCTTTTCATTGGGGGGATGGTGCATCGTCTGCCAAGTCTTTTGCTTTCGTAGTGAGTGATTTTCGTGTGCAAGTTCGGTACTAGTCCTCTAGGATTTTCCAGGTGTATATAATCATGTATCTCTCCCTCCTGCGTTCCAGGGAATACAGGTTTAGAAACCTCAAGCGCTCCCAGTAATTGAGGTGTTTTATCTCCGTTATGCGCGCCGTGAAAGTTCTCTGTACATTTTCTAGGTCGGCAATTTCACCTGCCTTGAAAGGTGCTGTTAGAGTGCAGCAATATTCCAGCCTAGATAGAACAAGTGACCTGAAGAGTGTCATTCATGGGCTTGGCCTCCCTAGTTTTGAAGGTTCTCATTATCCATCCTGTCATTTTTCTAGCAGATGCGATTGATACAATGTTATGGTCCTTGAAGGTGAGATCCTCCGACATAATCACTCCAGGTCTTTGACGTTGGTGTTTCGCTCTATTTTGTGGCCAGAATTTGTTTTTGTACTCTGATGAAGATTTAATTTCCTCATGTTTACCATATCTGAGTAATTGAAATTTCTCATCGTTGAACTTCATATTGTTTTCTGCAGCCCACTGAAAGATTTGGTTGATGTCCGCCTGGAGCCTTGCAGTGTCTGCAATGGATGACACTGTCATGCAGATTCGGGTGTCATCTGCAAAGGAAGACACGGTGCTGTGGCTGACATCCTTGTCTATGTCGATATGAGGATGAGGAACAAGATGGGAGCTAGTACTGTGCCTTGTGGAACAGAGCTTTTCACCGTAGCTGCCTCGGACTTTACTCTGTTGACGACTACTCTCTGTGTTCTGTTAGTGAGGAAATTATAGATCCATCAACCGACTTTTCCTGTTATTCCTTTAGCGCGCATTTTGTGCGCTATTACGCCATGGTCACACTTGTCGAAGGCTTTTGCAAAGTCTGTATATATTACATCTGCATTCTTTTTGTCTTCTAGTGCATTTAGGACCTTGTCGTAGTGATCCAGTAGTTGAGACAGACAGGAGCGACCTGTTCTAAACCCATGTTGCCCTGGGTTGTGTAACTGATGGGTTTCTAGATGAGTGGTGATCTTGCTTCTTAGGACCCTTTCAAAGATTTTATGATATGGGATGTTAGTGCTATTGGTCTGTAGTTCTTTGCTGTTGCTTTACTGCCCCCTTTGTGGAGTGGGGCTATGTCTGTTGTTTTTAGTAACTGAGGGACGACCCCTGTGTCCATGCTCCTCTCCATAGGATGGAAAAGGCTCGTGATAGGGGCTTCTTGCAGTTCTTGATGAACACAGAGTTCCATGAGTCTGGCCCTGGGGCAGAGTGCATGGGCATGTCATTTTATCGCCTGTTCGAAGTCATTTGGCGTCAGGATAACATCGGATAGGCTTGTGTTAATCAAATTTTGTGGCTCTCTCATAAAAAATTCATTTTGATCTTCGACTCTCAGTCTGGTTAGCGGCTTGCTAAAAACTGAGTCATATGGGACTTGAGTAGCTCACTCATTTCCTTGCTGTCATCTGTGTAGGACCCATCTTGTTTAAGTAGGGGCCCAATACTGGACGTTGTTCTCAATTTTGATTTGGCATAGGAGAAGAAATACTTTGGGTTTCTTTCGATTTCATTTATGGCTTTTAGTTCTTCCGCGATTCCTGACTCCTAAAGGATTCTTTTAGCTTAAGTTCGATGCTTGCTATTTCTCTGACCAGTGTCTCCCTGCGCATTTCAGATATATTGACCTCTTTTAGCCGCTCTGTTATTCTTTTCCGTCGCCTGTAAAGGGAGCGCCTGTCTCTTTCTATTTTACATCTACTCCTCCTTTTTCTTAGAGGAATAAGCCTTGTGCATACATCGAGTGCCACCGAGTTAATCTGTTCTAGGCATAAGTTTGGGTCTGTGTTGCTTAGTATATCTTCCCAGCTTATATCGGTTAGGACTTGGTTTACTTGGTCCCACTTTATGTTTTTGTTATTGAAGTTGAATTTGGTGAATGCTCCCTCGTGACTAGTCTCATTTTGTCGGTCTGGGGCTCCACGCATACATGTCTGAACCTCAATTATGTTGTGATCTGAGTATATGTTTTTGATATGGTGACATTTCTTATCAGATCATCATTGTTAGTGAAGATGAGGTCTAGTGTATTCTCCAGTCTAGTAGGCTCTATTATTTGCTGGTTTAAATTGAATTTTGTGCAGAGATTTAAAAGCTCGTGTGAGTGTGAGTTTTCATCGAGCTGCCTCCTGGTGTTATTACTGCAACAATATTATTTGCTATATTCCTCCATTTTAGGTGCCTTAAGTTGAAATCCCCCAGGAGCAAGATGTTGGGTGCAGGAGCTGGAAGATTTTCCAGACAGTGGTCAATTTTTAACAGCTGTTCCTGGAATTGCTGGGATGTTGCATCCGGAGGCTTGTAGACTACCACAATGACTAGGTTTTGGTTCTCGACCTTTACTGCTAAAACTTCCACTACGTCATTTGAGGCATTAAGCAGTTCTGTGCAAACAAGTGACTCTGCAATGTACAGGCCAACCCCCCCCTTTTGCCTGTTCACTCTGTCACATCACTGAAAAAAATTCTGAAAATTCACTATATGTTCAGATGTATATTACTTGCTGCTTCATAAAAATAATTTTTGTAAAATGACTAATTCTTTGTAGAAACATGGTACAAAGATGATACTTATACCAAAATTTTGGCAGATTCTTAAGCTATTTTTCTGTAAGCTTAACTTGTATGTGTACATATATCTGACTTTTTTATTGTTTTCTGTAATATATGAGTTATGCAAATTAAAAGTTATCAAGCTGGAGCTTCATTTTTATTTTTTCTTTCTAATACACATATTTAATTCACCATTTGGCAATGTTAAAAAGTGGGCGGAGGTAGAGCAGAGGGAGAAGTGAGTGGTGTCTCAGTAACTCATGACTGCCCATGACGCATGAAGGGCTGTATCCCTCGGCAATATAAAATATAACATAATTATACTATTACTATCAATAAAGGTTATCAACCTATCATGTTTATTCCAGAATAATATTAGGTATAACATAAATAATGTAGAAGCACGATAAAGACACCCAAATTAATAAAAACTGACATTATATAGAGAGGTATTGAAGGGTGGAGGGCAAGGAGGGATAAAAAAAAAAAGTGACTACGACCATTACAGAAAACGTTATGCATTATGCACCTGAAGGGTAACTATAAAAGATCACTCTTTTCCTATGCAAAGACTGAAAAAAGTGCAATTTTTCTTGAAAAAAAAAAATTCCCAAGTAATCAGCTATGCACAAGTTTCCTGGAATATCTCGGAAGTAAGCCATTGGCCTATTTTATGTTATATTACCATTAATAATAAATATATTGAAAGGAATTTCCCAGCAAACATAAAACTGAGTGTTTCCGTTTTGGGTGGTGACACTTTTGAAGTGTCAATAAGGGGTCATTCCTCAATTAGTGACGAATTCGTTTACTGACGTGGCCTTAGGAACGGAACTCTGTTGGTAAGTGAGGAGAGGCTGTACCTAATTTTACATCTCTCCTAGTATATCATCTTTTATTGTAACTGCTTTTACAGAGTTATGATACTTACTTGTTTTTAACTTTTAAATACATGTATAGACAATAGTTATCACAAGGACCCCAATGGAAGTAAGTTATTTTCTCTGACTTTTTTGGTTACCCTAGGTTCTCTACACATATGCTGCTATGTACGATAATCTATATAACTGTATTTGTGTATTTTTTTTTTTTTTTAATAAGTCGGTCATCTCCCACCGAGGCAGGGTGACCCTAAAAAGAAAGAAAATCCCCAAGAAGAAAATACTTTCATCGTCATTCAACACTTTCACCTCACTCACACACAATCACTGTTTTTGCAGAGGTACTCAGTACACAACAGCTTAGAAGTATATACGTACAAAGACACAAGCATATCCTTCCAAACTGCCAATATCCCAAACCCCTCCTTTAGAGTGTGTTGGCATTGTACTTCCCATTTCCAGGACTCAAGTTCGTCTATAAAATTAACCGGTTTCCCTAAATCCCTTAACTAAATATTACCCTGCTCACACTCCAACAGATCGTCAGGCCCCAAATACCATTCGTCTCCATTCACTCCTATCAAACACGCTCATGCGCGCCTGCTGGAAGTCCAAGCCCCTCGCCCACAAACGCTCCCTTACCCCTTCCTTCCAACCTTTTCGAGGATGACCCCTCCCCTGCCTTCCTTCCCCTACAGATTTAAATGCTCTCCATGTCATTCTACTTTGATCCATTCTCTCTAAATGACCAAACCACCTCAACCCCTCTTCAGCCCTGTGACTAATACTTTTATTAACTCCACACCTTCTCCTAATTCCCACACTCCGAATTTTCTGCATAATATTTACACCACACATTGCCCTTAGACAGGACATCTCCACTGCCTCCAACCGCCTCCACGCTGCTGCATTCACAACCCAAGCTTCACACCCATATGAGTGTTGGTACTCCTATACGTGTACTTTCATACATTCCCTTCTTTGCCTCCATAGATAACATTTTTTATCTCCATATATACCTCAACGCACCACTCACCTTTTTTCTCTCATCAATTCTATGATTAACCTCATCCTTCATAAATCCATCCACAAACATGTCAACTCCCCAAGTATCTGAAAACATTCACTTCTTCCATACTTCCATCTAAATCATTTGATACCCTCATCACCTTACTTTTTTCTATGTTCACTGTCAACTTTCTACCTTTACACACTCTCCCAAGCTCGTCCACTAACCTTTGCAATTTTTCTTTAGAATCTCCAATAAGCACAGTATCATCAGCAAAAAGCAACTGTGTCAATTCCCATTTTGTATTTGATTCCCCATAATTTAATCCCACCACTCTCCCCATCTATAAATATATTAAACAACCATGGTGACATTACACATCCCTGTCTAAGACCTACTTTTACTGGGAAGTAGTCTCCCTCTCTTCTACACACCCTAACCTGAGCCTCACTATCCTCATAAAAACTCTTTACAGCATTTAGTAACTTACAACCTATTCCATATACTTGCAACATCTGCCACATTGCTTCCCTATCCACTCTATCATATGCCTTTTCTAAATCCATATATGCAATAAAAACTTCCCTACCTTTTTCTTAATACTGTTCACATATATGCTTCAATGTAAACACTTTATCAACACTTCCCCTACCCACTCTAAAGCCTCCTTGCTCATCCGCAATCCTACATTCTGTCTTACCTCTAATTCTTTCAATTATAACCCTACCGTACACTTTTCCTGGTATACTCAGTAAACTTATTCCTCTATAATTTTTACAGTCTCTTTTGTCCCCCTTGCCTTTATATAAAGGAACTATAGATGCTCTCCGCAAATCCCTAGGTACCTTCCCCTCTTTCATACATTTATTAAACAAAAATACCAACCACTCCAACACTATATCCCCCCCCCCTGCTTTTAATATTTCTGTCATGATCCCGTCAGTTCCAGCTGCTTTACCCGCTTTCATTCTACGTAACGCCTTATGCACCTCCCCCACACTCACATCCTGTTCTTCTTCACTCCTAAGAGATGGTATACCTCCCTGGCCAGTGCATGAAATTACCGCCTTCCTTTCTTCGTCGACATTTAAAAGTTCCTCAAAATATTCTCCCCATCTACCCAAAACCTTCATCTCCCCATCTATTAACTCCCCTACTCTGTTTTTAACTGACAAATCCATTCGTTCCCTAGGGTTTTTTAACTTGTTTAACTCACTCCAAATTTTTTTATTTTCATTAAAATTTCTTGACAGTGCCTCTCCCACTCTGTCATCTGCTCTCCTTTTGCACTCTCTCACCCCTCTCTTCAACTTTCTTTTACCCTCTATATACTCTACTCTTCTTGTAACACTTCTGCTTTGTAAAAACCTCTCATACGCTAACTTTTTCTCTTGTATCACAACCTTTACTTCATCATTCCACCAAATACTCCTCTTTCCTCCTGCACCCACCCTCCTATAACCACAAACTTCTGCCCCACATTCTAATACTGAATTTTTAAAACTATTCCAACCCTCTTCAACCCCCCACTACTCATACTTGCACCAGCCCACCTTTCTGCCAATAGTTGCTTATATCTCACCCGAATTGATGAAAGAAAAAAGGTGAGTGGTGCATTGAGATATATGTGGAGACAAAAAATGTTATCTATGGAGGCAAAGAAAGGAATGTATGAAAGTATAGTAGTACCAACACTCTTATATGGGTGTGAAGCTTGGGTTGTAAATGCTGCAGTGAGGAGGCAGTTGGAGGCAGTGGAGATGTCGTGTCTAAGGGCAATGTGTGGTGTAAATATTGTGCAGAAAATTCAGAGTGTGGAAATTAGGAGAAGGTGTGGAGTTAATAAAAGTATTAGTCAGAGGGGTGAAGAGGGGCTGCTGAGGTGGTTTGGTCATTTAGAGAGAATGGATTAGAGTAGAATGACATGGAGAGCGTATAAATCTGTAGGGGAAAGAAGGCAGGGTAGGAGTCGTCCTCGAAAAGGTTGGAGGGTGGGGGTAAAGGAGGTTTTGTAGGCGAGGGGCTTGGACTTCCAGCAAGCGTGCATGAGCGTGTTAGATAGGACTGAATGGAGACGAATGGTATTTGGGACCTGACGAGCTGTTGTAGTGTGAGCAGGGTAATATTTAGTGAAGGGATTCAGGGAAACCGGTTATTTTATATAGCCGGACTTGAGTCCTGGAAATGGGAAGTACAATGCCTGCACTCTGAAGGAGGGGTTTGGGATATTGGCAGTTTGGAGGGATATATTGTGTATTTTTATATGTGTATACTTCTAAGCTGTTGCATTCTGAGCAACTCTGCAAAAACAGTGATTATGTGTGAGTGAAGTGAAAGTGTTGAATGAAGTTGAAAGCATTTTCTTTTTGGGGATTTTCTTTCTTTTTGGGTCACCCTGCCTCGGTGGGAGAGGCCGATTTGTTAAAAAAAAAAAAAATCTGACCCGAACTTCCTCCTCCCTTAGTTTATACACTTTCACCTCCCTCTTACTTGCTGTTGCCATTTTCCTCTTTTCCCATCTACCTCTTACTCTAACTGTAGCTACAACTAAATAATGATCCGATATATCAGTTGCCCCTCTATAAACGTGTACATCCTGGAGCCTACCCATCAACCTTTTATCCACCAAGACATAATCTAACAAACTACTTTCATTACGTGCTATATCATACCTTGTATATTTATTTATCCTCTTCATAAAATATGTATTACTTATTACCAAACCTCTTTCTACACATAGCTCAATTAACCCTTTGAGGGTCGACAGGCCCTCTCAGAAACTCGTTCTCAGGGTCGGCCATATTTAAAAAAAAAAAAATATTTTTTCTTATGAAAAGATAGAGAATCTTTTCCCGATCATAATGACACCAAAATTATGTGATTTGATGGAAAACTTACGGAATTATGCTCTCGCGAAGTTAGCAGTCACTGCGATGTTTACGCATCGGCGATTTTGCCCAATTTGAGCCCCATTTTCGGCCAATTCCTCTGTACTAGTCGACAAAAAACATGAATATTTCGCTAGAACTACATTTTTTCTATTGAATGAGTGCAAGAAACCACCCATTTACCATTTTCAGCTATCCAATACAGTGGTCAGAATTTAGCAATTTTGCCCATTTCACACAAATTTCAAAAGATGCCAATTTCCGAATAGGGTCCAGAACAAACAAGAAATACATTCCTGGCACTAAAATGACATTTCTTCTGTTCATTAGTCACGTCTCAAGGCCCCTCTTACATTCTTTTGCTTTCCACTTTGAATTTTTATTCTCACGAAAAATAGAAGATTTACTGTTATGCAGACTACTGCATTAGTGTAAAAAATGATATAAATCATATTGGCACACTTGCAAAAGAATGTTAGACTCACCAGTTGACGTGTATTGGACGCTTGGCATGATTTGTTTACTTTTGAACTTTGGTAAAAATCGAACATTTCTCCTACTTTGAGCTCAATTTCAAGGTACTTTTCATTGTAAAACCAGTGAAAATCATCTCGATTTCTGTGATATGCATTTCATTCTATAAAATGAGACCAAGAAAACTAGAATACAACAATAAATACCATACGAAAATACAGAGCAAAGTCGCTGTTTTATGCCAAAAAAACGGTGAAAGTTTTTTTTTTCTCATTATGCACTGTGTGCTGCAGGATTTTTTTTATACTGTGCACACTGACCACATAGACCCATTCTTTCATATGGAGGTCTACCAGACTTTTCCCGCGAGATTTGACGGCGCTAGAATTTATGCGTACTAGTACGTCAAAAACCCCTGCGCGTAAGACGTACTAGTACGTCCGAAACCCTCAAAGGGTTAAAGGCTCCCCATTTTCATTTACCCCTGGCACCCCAAATTTACCTACTACTCCCTCCACAATATTTTTGCCCACTTTAGCACTGAAATCCCCAACCACCATTACTCTCAGACTTGGTTCAAAACTCCCCACGCATTCACTCAACATTTCCCAAAATCTCTCTCTCTCCTCTACACTTCTCTCTTCTCCAGGTGCATATATGCTTACTATAACCCACTTTTCACATCCAACCTTTATTTTACTCTACATAATCCTTGAATAAATACATTTATAGTTCCTCTTTTCCTGCCATTACTTATCCTTCAACATTATTGCTACTCCTTCTTTAGCTCTAACTGTATTTGAAACCCCTGACCTAATCCCATTTATTCCTCTCCACTGAAAATCTCCCACCCCCTTCAGCTTCGTTTCACTTAAAGCCAGGACATCCAGCTTCTTCTCATTCATACCTGAGTAAAGTTACTTACAATATCTTAGATACACTTTGCGAACTACACTGGCTACACATGGCAAGTGCATATTGCATATATAAAATTACCAACAGAAATAGGACATAGCATAATACTAAATTTTGCATGAAGCAAAACTGCACAAAATGAGGGAAGCCTGGTATTGTTGTATACTGTACTGTATACTGCATTATTGAGAGTCATTATTGTATTCATGAACTAGTGCTAAACACGTCATTCATACAGTACCACTAAAGTAATCAGGTTTCATTTGATGAAGAGGAGGATAATTCTAGTTCCCTGGATCAAGAGCACCATTATCAAAGCATCCCCCTCTCCATGAATATTCAGGTATTAATTAGCACATACCTTTTCCTCAATAAACCATTCATCAGCATCCTCTTGTGTCAGTTCAACTGTGTTTCCTGCAAAATATATTTTTGTAAGAAAGGCTTTCTTAGATCACAATAATAATAAAAATAACATTTATTTCAATTCCTTATACATAAGTATGGCACATAACATTGTAAGTCTATATATTCACAAATAATTCAATGTTTTTTTTTTATTTAATACAACTGACCATCAAAAATTAGGAATCTGATATTTCAGAGAACTGAAAACTGTTTCAATACCCAAACATTAACACAGTTTTCTTTGATTTGCACCATAATTTGTTCTGTAAATTATTTCTTTAAATTGTCTGTAGATTTTCATAGTTAGGTAGAATGAATCATACATTCAGACAAACCATCTCAATAACATTCAGTATTTCACTGTTACTAAGACAGTCAAATGGATAACTGTTCACAAACCTTCAACAGTGATTATCTGATTGTATTATCTAGTGTGCTTAGAAGAATCTTGTTTTCTGATTGTGCTTCAGAACTGTTGATCACTCACTCTTATCTTTAAGTTAATTCACTGCCATTGCATAATACAGTGGACCCTCACCTAACGATATTAATTGGTACCCAAGAACGATTATCGTTAGGCGAGTTTTTTAGAGTTAGCCAAGGCAAAATGTTAGCGTTAAAATGTATCGTTAGGCGAATTTAACGTTATGCGATGCGTTCGTTAGGCGAGGGTCCACTGTATTATAATTGGTTCATTTTTATTAATAAAAGGCAATCCCAGCTAATTAAACCTAAATAACAAAAACTTAAGTAATTTGCTGAATAAGACGACATGAGGAAAAATCTGTCCCCAACAGTCACATAATGACTTTATAAACCACCTCCAGCACCAATCAATCTAAACTTTCAGTGCTAGAATATACAGCATTTTTTTGTGAATACTGTACAGTATAACACAATACTGAACAAACCTGAATATGTTGCTAATGATACTTTTTCTCTGTATTTTCGGATATGGTTACCAGCTACTGCTCCCCTGGAATATTTGACACATTATTAATCAATGTGAATAAGAAATGTTTTACAATAAAATATAAATACGCTGTAATATCAGTTTTCAAATATGTATGTGGATGAACTATCACATATTTGTATATCAGGCAATAATTTTACCGAAGACGAAAAATTATTCAATCTCACAGTTACATACAGTATAAATGCAGCAGCAACTCCCAGTTTGTTGATAACTCTTGAAGACATGTGCATCACAATTTATTCCAAATACTGCAGGAATCCTCAAACTTGTTGGGTTATGTATGTATAGAACCTTTCCTGCAAAAAAATGCTTGTTTAATTTAAAAGTAAATATAACACAAACTGACAAAATTCAATATCTAGAAAATATACAAATGCACCTATAACTTATTTGTAACTGACCAATTTGTCATTCACAACCTGTCTGATTGCAGTAAATTACACAAGATGTACTGATACTTAATGTTAGTATTTCAAATTCTGATCCAGCAGCACTCAGAAACACAGTAAATGCCAAACTTCCTAAAATATGTACGTACTTGGATCACAACAATGAACTCGCCAATACTAACAAGACCGGCTTTATAATGTTTGGGAACAAAGCAAAAGATGTTCCTTTGAAACATAAAGGATAATATCCAAATTTCATCTATGGTATCTCTGAATGAGGATCAATATATAATCACTCTAAACCTGTTGTCACTCATAAAAATCAGCTTTCGGAATAATTGCTTATTCAGGCTCCAGGCAACACTCCCATCCTTTTTCAAAAGTTTAAAGCTGCTTAACGAACAAAATATTCACACGACTCATGAAATCACAATATTCACACTTTCCAATGTGTAAATTTATTTAGGTACAGGCACACATTTATTTATTTATTTATTATTAATTTGGACATGATACATAGATGTACAAAGAAATACAGTGGTTAAGTGTAACATGCCAAAGCCCCTTGTATGCAGAGCATTATGGGCAGGCTTAAAATTAACTTAAGATTAACTAAGCAATGATATATTCAGTGGTAAAAATTATAGCAAACAAATAACATAACTAGATACACATAACTAGATACAGTTACACAACTTTAGGTAATTACAATTATCATGCATAGTAACATGTATAATTACCTAAGATAACCCAAAAAAGTCAGATGCAGTGACTTATTTCCATTAGTTTCTTCATATCTAATTTTTTAAAGTTTAGCTGTAAGATACAGTAGAAATCAGTCATGATTATAACCTTAAAAATTGCAACAGCTAAGTAACTCAACTGCGTGAAACTCAGTAACAAAAAAAAAAAAAAAAGATATAATATGAAGAAAGTGAACTGGGTTATTTACATGTTTTTTGTACCTCTGTATGTGCAAATTTTAAATAAATAAATAAAAATTTAATAGAGAAGGTTCAGCATACATTAATAAAAAAACTTAACTTCTTTCTGAAGCTTACATGTAATAAAAAACTGCTAAGCATAAAAAAAAAAAAAACACTAGCATGTTGTGCATTTCAGACAGACTAATCTTGAAACCCTGTGTAAAAAAAAAAAAAAAAAAAAAAAAAAAAAAAAAAAAAAAAAAAAAAAAAAAAAAAAAAAAAAAAAAAAAAAAAAAACTACTCAAAACTAGACATTGGTTATTGAGTGGTACAATTTTAAATATATATTACAGTATTACAAAAAAGAGGTAGTTAATGAAAATAGTACATTTTAAGTATGTACATTAATGGTATACAATACCGACAATATGAAAAATTAGACATGTGCAACATCTGAGTATCTTTACTGAAGATGTTTCGCCATCCAGTGGCTTTATCAATACAAATTCAAGGGGCATGTCTAATTTTTCAATTTTAAGTATTTTATTAATACTTTGAACTGATTTAGCGATTTTAGTTTAACCGTAAACGGTCCAAGCAGTTG
>NC_069401.1:8187639-8220848 GCF_026875155.1 Cherax quadricarinatus
ACAACTTAAATACTTACAAAAATAGCCCACAAGTCGCATTTAATAAAAAAAACGGTTCGAGTTTTTTTTTTCTCATTATGCACGGGCGTGCACCAGGATTTTTTTTATATGGTGCACATTTTCCACACAGACCCATTCTCTCACATGGGGGCCCTACCAGCTTTTTCCTGCTTGTTTTGAAGCCGCTAGAATTTATGAGTTTTAATACGTCAAACACAGTACCTGTAAGAGTTTTATATACGACCAAAACAGTAAAAGGGGTTTAAAGTAGTCTATAAGCCAAAAAATTTAGTCTCCCCAGAATGCCATGGCATGATAGTGACTCTCTTTGCACTGCAATCATTACTGTAATTACATAATCTCAATGAAAACTTGGAAAGAAATAAAAATTTGTATTGTAACCCCAGTGCAAGTAAATTTCATACATTCCGGTTCATCAGAGTAGTGGGATGGCAGTGCCTCCTCCTAGTTGGTCAGGCCTGCAGTTTGTATGGTGTGTAACCAGTATGGTAAATATGTATGTCACATCTTTGTTTGAGCCAGGTTTCAGTAATTAATATTAGTAGAATTACTGACAGTTTGTTAAGTAAAGGACACAAATGCAACTAACGTGACATATCACTCTCAGGAGCTTTATCAAGCCGATTTGATAAAGCTCCTGGAGAGTGAAACGTTGCCACAATAAAATGTCACACGAGTTGCATTTGTTCTTTTACTTAACATGTTTTATTAAGAATAATGAAAGCAAAATAGCATTTAGAGACTTCAGTAGTGCAAGGAGGTCATCATAATGTTTACTCAATGATCTAACATTATACTATTTGAAAACTGTTATGTTCTTGCTGGCACTGAGTAGGTTTTAGCCTGATAGCAGTGTAGTAATGGCAATTACTGTTAGGATTATTTGTGCAGTTTAATAAGAGGTTGATATCAGGACGATTTTTTTTATTTTAAGAGTAAAGGAAGATGAAAATAAGTATCTACGAAGGTAAGTAGGGGAAATAAGCTGTTGCAATTATCAAAAAATAAAAAAAACATTTACTGTTAACGACTCACAAATATGAATATCGGACTAAGATAATTATCTTAAATTTTAAAAATGAAGGAGCTACTGAATATAATAAAATAAAACAAAGAAAAGATAACACTTTAGCACCTGATTTAGCACTTTTATTAGAATCTTATATTGCCTAAGGAAATGGAATCAATTACTGTTAATCAAAACAAATATGAATATACGGATTAAATTTATCATTAACCCTTTGGGGTTGAGACCCCTGATCTTTTACACTCTCAAGGGTCAAAAAATTTTCAAAAAAAAAAAAAAATTCTTATGAAATGATAGAGAATTTTTTTCCCAATGGTAATGATACCAAAAGTACAAAATTTGATGGAAAACTTATGAAATTATGCTCTCCCAAAGTTGCGATATTTACACATCGGCGATTTTGCCCACTTTAAGCCCTATTTTCAAAAAATTCTATTGTTCCAATCAACTAAATCATAGTATTTCACTAGAAACTCCATTTGTTCTTTCGATTGAGTACAAGAATCTGCCATTTACCGATTTCAATTATTCAATAAAGTAGTCAGAAATTTGGGAATTTGGCCAATTTCATCCAATTTCAAAAGATGCCAATTTCAAAATAGGGTCCAGAATAAACAAGACAGACAATCCTGGCACTAAAATAACATTTTCTCTGTTTATTAGTCATGTCTCCAGGCCTCTCTTTATATTATTCTCGCTTTCCATTTTTTAATTTTTATTCTCACAGAAAATAGAAGATTTACTGTTATGCAGACTACTGCATTATTGTAAAAATGGTTATAAAACAATATTCAGGGGACTTGTGAAAGAATATTAGACTCACCAGTTGATGTGTATTGGACGCTTGGCATGATTTGTTTACTCTTGAACATCAGCAAAAATCGGACTTTCCGCTAATTTGAGCTCAATTTCAAGGTCGTTTTCATCATGAAAACTAATCAAAATATCTCTATTTCTGTAATATGTTTTTCATTCTATCAAGTGGACCCAAGGAAAACAAGAATACAACCCTAAATACCATACAAAAATACACTGCAAAGTTGTGTTTTAAACCAAGAACAGTCAGAGTTTTTTTTCCTCATTATGCACTGCTTGCTGCAGGATTTTTTTTATTTTTGTACACACTGACCACAAAGACCAATTTTTTCATATGTAGGCCTACCAAACTTTCTTCCACCAGATTTGAAGGCGCTAGAATTTTGGTGTTATAAATATGGGACCAAAAACTGGCTATCAAGCCATACACGTACGGGACCAACCCCGAAATTGTTTAAAACTAAAAAATGTATGAGGCACTGGGTATACTAAGATTCAATTAAAAAAGTTAACACTTTAGCACCTGATATGTACTTTTCTAGCACCTGATGTTGCTTTTAACCCTTTCAGGGGCCAGAGGCCAAATTTCAAAGTGCACCAGGATCCAGAATTTAAAAAAAAAAAAAATTTGTTATTTTTTCTTATGAATGGTTTTGAGAATTTCTTTGAAGGTAATAAAACAAAACGTAAGAAATTTGATGGAAAATTGACGAAAATTATGCTCTCGCGAATTTTGATGTGTCAGCGATATTTATGAATCTTGCGATTTTTGCCAACTTTGACTCCCATTTTAGGCCAATTACAGTATTCCAGTCGACCAAATTCTTAGCTATTTCACTAGTATTACTTCTATCGATTTTGGCACAAGAAATCGCCAAGTAACTGTTTCAACTACAAAATAAAGTGATCGGAAAAATGGTAATTTGGCCAATTTAACACAGTTCAAAATATTCCAATTTCAAAATAGGGTCCCGAATAAACAATGTGGATATTCATGGCACTAAACTAACATTTCCTCTGTTCATTAGTGGTGTTTTGTGGCTTTACAAATGAATTCCTTTTGATTTTTTATTACATAATGAATTTTTATTTTTCAAACAAAAAAATAGAAGATTTAATGTTATTTAGTTGTGTAATAATTGTAAAATATCATCATCCAATGAGACCAAGAAAGTCGCAAATACAACCATAAAAAAACATTACGAAAAAATCACTGCAAAGTCGCTGTTAAATCGAAAAATTTACGGTTCTCTGTTTTTTTTTCTTCATTATGCACTGTGTGCTGCAGGATTTGTTTTATGTGGTGCACACATACCACATAGATGTATCTCTCATATCTAGGCCAAAGTTAACACTCACAGCTTATCAGAGTGAGCTGTGCTCATGGCGTAGATCTACGGTTTGGGTCCCAGAACGTAAAGCCATAGATCTACGGCACGGACCCTGAAAGGGGTTAAGTAACAGGCACTTTTATTTATATAGTAAAATATACACTTATAACAGTAAGTAAGTAAGTTTATTCAGGTATACACCAAATACAGTTACATAGAAGTTATCATACATTGCAGCATATGTTGTAGAGAACCTGGGTTTAACCCAAAAAGGCAGACTGAGTGACTTATTTCCTTTGGGCTGTCCTTTTACTTATTAATATAATATAAGGTTATTATTATTTTCTTATTATTCTATAATGAAGATTACCATCTTTTTATTTTTTTTTTTTTCAACAAGTCCGGTCGTTCTCCACGAGGCAGGGTGACCCAAAAAAGAAAGAAAAATCCCAAATGAAAAGACTTTTCATCTTCATTCAACACTATCACACATCTCACACATTATCACTGCATTTGCAGAGGTGCTCGAATACAACAGTTTAGAGCCCAGGCACACAAAACCTTTACCCCCTCCCTCCATTCCTTTCACTCGAACAACCCTACCACACCTTCCCTCAGTACAGATTTATACACCTTCCAAGTCATCCTATTCTCATCCATCCTCTCTAAATGACCAAACATAACTACCCCTTCCTCAGCCCTCTAAATAATTATTTAGTAACTCTACACTTTTCTAATTTCCACATACAAAATCTTCTGCATATATGCCCGCTTTGATCTTGGACGTGACCACCTCCACGGCCTCCAGCCTCCTTGCTGCAAGATTCACAAACCATGCTTCACACCCATATAAGAGTATTGGTACCACCTATACTTCCTTCCCTTCATTACCTCCTTGCGATAACATTCTTTATCTTCTACATATACCTCATTGCAACCATTCCACCTTTTTACGTTCATCAACTCTTGGTTTACGGTTCTTTCATGTCCATCAAATATCTGAACAATTCACTTCGTCCCATACCTACTCCCTCCAATCTGATATTCGTGTTTCCTTACCTAACTCGTTTGATACCCTCTCACTTACTCTTAGCTCTGTTACCTTCAACCCCCTCTTTTACACACCCTCTAAAACTCGTCCACTACTTTTGCAAAACTCCTCTTCAGAATCTCTCAAGAGCTCAGTATCTTCAGCAAAAAGTAACCTTGTCAACTCCCATTTTGTATATGATGGTTTATCTTTAATCACCCCTCTCCCCACCCTACTAAATCATCCTGTAGTATCCTCATGCTCTTAGAAATTATTTTGGCAGCCTATTCTTATGGCTTCTGAAATTTACTTACATCTCTATTTATTCCATCATCAAGGACAATAATATGTTAGACTGTGAGAAACTGACTCCTACGGATTACCACTTGTAACAGGTTCTCATTTGTTTTTCCCTGCTTAAACACTGTTTCCTATCGAGTCAGTCCTGCCCAGGATAGAATTTCTCTTCTAATACCATGCTGCACTCTACTTCCTTTGTCATGTCCTGTGTGGAAACTTATCTAAAGCCTTATGAATTTCATGTACACAATGTTGGTATTCTCAATCATGCTATATCACTTCATATACAGTGTATGTTTGACTCTTCCTCACAAATTCTATGTGGATTTCTCACAGACATCAGTGTAAATTTCGTGCTTTATGTTATTTAGTTTAGGTTAGTTGTCTCTAGCAGTAAATAATACTAATTATAATATACCCGACACCAATAAATGAAAACAAATATAAAGACAATAAAAAAATTCTACTTTTGACAGAAAGTGAGCAACCATGTGCACACCAGAAACAATCTGTGTCTTATTCACTGTGTTAAATGCAATTTAAACAGTCTCATTTGACTGTCTTTGCAACAGTGGTCTTCTATCTGTGTATCAGATGATGGGTATTAGTGGATTCTGTGATTATTTTTACCTCAATAGCCCATTCTCAGACTGGGCTTTCCTAGGTTGGAATGGGTACAATTTGGCAGATTAAGAAATATTATGGAAGCACATAAAAAAGGAGAGGTATGTGTATACTAAATGCAGTAGAAGTTTGAAAGATTTGCCTGTCACCTTACATACTGATGAGCCTGAAAGAAAAGATCAGCGGCCCTACAGACGTAAAAACATTATCAGGTTTCCAATTCAAACTCATAGCAGGGTGGTAGTACCTCTCTTGATGGCCTGCTGGTTACCAACTACTACTGTTTCCTTAGTGTAAAAAAAAAGGTTAGTAAATTTGTCATGCAAGAACGCCCCCTTGTAACATGTGCTGAGATTCTCTGTCAAGTTATGTCTTTCAAGGGACGTAAACTTGCATAGCAGTTAATGATTCCTCACTTTCTTCAAATTGAGGTCCAGCTGATTGGTCTGTAATTAGCAGGTGAGGGATCTGTCTCCTCTTTCTAAAATAGGATCACTTATACCATTTTTTCCACATATCCTGCATCAGTATGTACTGTACTGTTTATATGAAAACACATGTACTGGTTTACCTAATTCTCTTTACATTCTTTTAGAATCTTGAAAACAGTTTATCAGGGCATGTTTTTAATCTGTCTACCTGTCTAAACACCATGGACACTGTGACTGTGAGCTTGGATAATTTATTTTCATCCATTCCTGCATATAATTATTGATTTCCAAGACTTCATTTGTAGGTTGTATGATTACCAAGAATAAGAATTAAGTGTATAAGTGGTATATTATTTCTTTGTAAATTACAAGTAGTTGACCTGTGTTATAGGTAAGTGGGCTTATTATTTCCCTAATTTTATTCCTGTGTACCTGATTGGCACCTTCTCCTGCATTATCCATTATGCATGCCATTTATCCCCTTTGCTATGTCATAATGTCTGTTGTAAATTTTTAGATGGTAATGATACTCCCAGTTATATAATATTATCATTTTGTTGAAACTGTCATGAATAAAATTAACTTTGGTTTGGTATATGATTTTTTTACACTTTCAACAGACAACCCAGCCTTACACCACCTCAATCAATTATTTGTGAGTTTGGCAAAAGCACAGAGTATAGCTGTTCTGACATTAAATGAGTCAGAACCTGTACTACATAAAACTACTGGTTATCCTCTTCATTTTATTCCACCTGAGTTTGGAGGTAAGAAAACCTGTTCTCTGTTATTAGGATGCCATTTCCTACAGTAATAATTTTTCTAACAAGTAAGTAATATTACCACTTACAATCATCCCTACAAATTTGTGGGCTTCTGTACTTGTGACTTTTGACTACCATATGTTTTCACTGAAGAGCAGCCAGCAAAAAGATTTAATTTTCCTATGTTTTTTTCTGGCTCGAAAGTTTTTTCCTGATGCCAGTGAGGGGCTCTTGATCCATGAAATTGGACCTGGCCTCAATTTCCTTGGATCATACATGATTGTCTATCATTCTTTCCAGACACTTATACCCTTTCAAGTTTAGTGCTTCCTCTGTGAATGTATTAATAATCAGTCTCTCATGTCCAATCTTTTTTTTTCAGTCTGAATCATTATTTCTTTTGAGTGTCAGTATTAACTCGTTAACTGTCCAAATGTAGATCTATGTTTTCACTGCTAGTGCTCCAAACGTAGATCAAAGTTTTATTTTTCCTGCTTCCAAATTTGGCACAATTGGCCTGAGATGCCTGGTCTTAACCCTTGGTATGCACAGTATTAAAAAAATATGGGACCACTTAGTACTTTGTGGGAGCACCATTTCAATTGAGCTCCAGCTAGTGCAAACAGAGTGGCAACACCAGGGATTCACTGCTGCTATGTCGTATTAACACTCCCCTTTTAAGAGGAAAGTGATGTTGACCCCGAGTTTAGTGGCTTTGAGATGGATGTGGCCACAAGTGGTCCAGGAAATATCAAAAACCTTGATAATAACCCATGTGGAACATTTGTGCAACACCCTTTTAGTTTTGATACCACTGCTAGTGCCATCTGCCAGAATGTCCTACAACCTGTGCCCTAAGTAAAGAGAAACGATTCTGGAACACGTGTAATACGTGTTCGGCAGGCCAGCTGATTGGCTGGCTAGCCAGATACATGATAATATACACCTGGAAAGTACTTGAGGGCCTGATCCCAAATCTGCACACTACCATAACAACATATTGGAGTGAGAGATACGGGAAGAAGTGCAAAATAAACCCAGTGAGGAGCAGGGGTGCAGTGGGGACAATAAAGGAACACTGTATCAACATTTGGGGTCCCAGAGTATTCAACAACTTACCAGAAGATATCAGAAACATGGCTGGAACAAGTGTAGAAGCTTCATGAAGAAACTAGACAAGTATCTTCACCAGGTGCCAGGATCAACCACGTATGATGGATAGTGGGGCACGGGCCTCTAGCTGCAACAGCCTGGTTGACCAGGCAAGCACCAGATAAGCCTGGCCCATGGCCAGACTCTTCAAAGGTATATCAAGGGTATAAAGGTAGCTGATGGACTTTGGCTGTTTATCTGTCTCTCAGGTACACATAAGTTATATTTATCATACATAGTGTAAATTACTAGGATACCAAAAAAATCCAGGACAACGTTGCTATACTGTGGCTTGTAGATATTAAGAATAATAAGATGACTGGCATGTTATACTACGGCATTTTTGCCTATTCAGAAATCAGACATGATACTCTGCATCTTGCATAAACCTGTTGGTTCATGAACGATATCTCTGAGACAGGAAGCAAGACAGAAAACAGGCAGCAGATAAGCAGAAAAAAGAGATAACAGAACAGGGGTAAGACAGACAGGACATGTTGTGTAACAGTGAGAACAAATAAGCAAAGTTAAGTGGAGTAATGCATGATATCTGTATGTGGCGGCACAGTCAACAGTGGAATTGATACTCGTCTTTATACCTGTTCAAGGAGTTTCATATATACTCAGCATGGTCTAAAACATTGCTGGGGACTATAAATACTTTGGAATATATTTCTAGACAATAGTAGTGACCATGGAGGTGTGAAAATGTTCACCTCTCAGTGTGCTTGTACTATTTGGTTATATTCAGTACATAATATTAGTGTCAGAACAAAAGATTGGACTGTAATATCACAAGGAGTACTATAAATTGTAATTATCAGAACATAATAAATTTATATAAATTAAAAAAGAGAAAAAATGATAAATCAGCAACATTTCTGCAAACAGCACGACTCATGTTGCCGTCAGTGATCATCCAGCGGCCAACTTCGTAGCCCTTATTTGCCTTATATTTCGGTAAATACGGACCCTAAAATTTTTTTAGTCTTACTGCACACAGAAAATTGCCCTCTTTATTCTGTGAGTGCTTCAGTTAAAATGTAGCTATACATTTGGACAGTTAAGGTTTATGCAGTGTAGAGATTTACTAGAGAGATATGTTCTCTCAGACCTAAACTGAACCCAATCAAACAAACTATTATTATGTGATTATTCCTTAAGACCAAGAAGAGCAAGTGCTGTGTGTGGGGTGTGGCAGCATATTTTGGAAAAAAAATAAAAACAAATAGTACTTAACATTTTTAAAAAGTTCTATTTTCCAAATACAATAAAAAAAAACAAAAATATGATGAAAACTTATGAATTTGTGGAAGATGATTACTTGTTGGGGCAACTTCAGGAAAATGCCCTGTGCAATATTTGTTTTCCCCCCCCAATTTTTTAATTTTTTAATTTTTTTTTTATTTTTTTTTATTTATTTTAGGTTAACACATCGCCATTTCCCACCAATGGCAGGAGTTGGCACCAAAAAAAGAATACTTTCATCATCATTCATTCCATCACTATCTTGCAAGAGGCTACTCCCATACACTACAGTTATAAAACTGCAACATTAACTCCTCTCGTCAGAGGCAGGACACTGTACTTCCCATCTCAGGACCTCAAGGTCCGGCATGCTGGTTTCCCTGATTCCTTCATAAATGTTACCTTCCTCACACTACAAAGCAGTCATGTCCTAAAAAACCATTTGTGTCCATTCGCTCTTATCTAACACACTCATGCACGCTTGCTGGAGTCAAGCCCCTCGCACACAAGACGCCTTTCCCCTCGCTCCAACCCTTTTCTAGGCTGACCCTACCCAGTCTTCCCTCCAATACTGATTATACACTCTTGAAGTCTTCTATTTTGTTTCCATCCTATCTACATATCACAACACCTCAACAACCCTCCTCAGCCTCTGGGTAATAGTTTTGGTATCCCACACTTCCTCTAAATTTCCTAACTATGGATTCTTTTGCATTTTATTCACACAACCATTGCCCTCAGACATGACATCTCCACTGCCTCAGCGTTCTCCTTGTTCAACATTCACCACCATGCCTCACATCCATATAAGAGCATGGTATTCTATACTCTCATACATCCCTCTCATTGCTTTACAGGACTCCTCAGTGCACCCACTCACCTTTTTCCTTCGTCAGTTCTATATACACCTCATCTTTCTAAAGACCCATCATGCTGAACACGTCCACACCAGATATTTGAATAATTTCACCTCCTCCCATACTCTTTCCCTCCCAATCTGCTATTCATTCTTTCGGTATCTAATATATTTTGTTTTCCTCATCACCTTACTCTTTCTGTATTCAAATTTTAATTTACTTCTTTCACACACACTACCAAACTCATCACCAACCTCTGAACTTCTCTAGAATCTCCCAAAAGACAGTGTCTCAAGGCAAAGAGCAACGGTGACAAAACTCCCATTTGGTGGTTTAGAGTCTTTATCTTATAACCCCACAAACGTCTTGCCAACACCTTGAGCATTCACTTTTTACAACTCCCATTTGTAAATATATTGAACAACATCCACACATCCTGCATAAGACCCTACTTTTACTGGGAATTTATTTATGCAGTTTTATAAAACTGTAGTTGTAAAGCACCTTTCTGCAAAGACAGTGATGGAGTGAATGATGGTGTAAGTTTTTCTTTTCGGGCACCCTGCCTTGGTGGGACTCGGCCAGTGTGATAATAAAAAAAAAAATTAAAAATTATTTATGCCAATTATGATAGGTTTGCAAAAACTTTTTTCTGTTTTCAGTGTTGACACTATGTACATCATTGCTCTAATGATATTAGATGTTCAAGGAGTTTTAGTACATATGAATTGTAGTCTTTTAACCCTGTTTACAAAAAAAAAAAAGTCTGCTAACAATATTGACAAGAAAGTTTAATATTACAATTGATTGAGGTTGAGACACCCCTGGAAACATGGACGTAAATCACATTGTATAATTTTCATGAGTTATCTTTGATAAAGATATACCTAATGTATTTTGTAATGTCTTTTATGGGTCTGTCACTGTGTGTGCCTCGCAAGACATTGTGTAAAGAAATCGTATTACAACTGATATCCTTTAACCCTTTCAGGGTCCGTGCCGTAGACTACGGCTTAACGTTCAGGGTCCAACCGTGATCTACGCTATGAGCTCGGCTCAGTCTGATAAGCTGTGGTGAGTGGGTAAATTTGGGCCTCGATATGAGAGAATTCATCTATGTGGTATGTGTGCCCACATAAAACAATCCCGCCAGCACACAGTGTGTTATATGAGAGAAAAAAACAGACTGTGATTTTCATTAAAAACAGCGAATTTGTAGTATTTTTTCGTATGTTTTTTATGGTTGTATTTGCGATATTTGGTCTATTGATAGAATGGAAAGAATATTGCAGAATAGAGATGATTTTGATTGGTTTTAGCATGGAAAATGCTTGAAATGAGCTAAAAGAAGCGGCGAAATGTTAAATTTTTTGCCGTGTTCAGGAGTAAACAAACGGACCTCACGTGTCCTAAATACACTCCAGCTGGTGGGTCCTAAAATAATTCCACCAAATGTGGGTGGTTAGTTATACAATTATTACAAGATTGCATAACAGTAATCTTCTCTTTTTTGGTTTTTGAATAAAAATTCATTATGGAATAAAAAATCAAAAGGAATCATATGCTATAAAGCCTCTAAACACAACTTATGAACAGAAGAAATGTTGTTTAGTGCCTGGAATACCCACATTGTTTATTTCTGGGACCCTATTGTGTAAATTAGAATATTTTGAAATTGGTGTTTTATATTGGCAAATTACCAATTTACGATACTTTATTTTGTAGTTGAAACAGTTGGACTTGGCATTTCTTGTGCACAATCATAAGAATAGAATAATTACTAGTGAAATAGCTAAGAATTTTGGTCGGACTGGAATAAAAATTGTAATTGGCCTAAAAATGGGGTCAAAGTCGGCAAAAATCGCCGATTTCGTAAAATAAACGCTGACACATCAAAATTTGCCTGGAGAGCGTAATTTCGTCAAATGTTCCATCAAATTTCATACTTTTGTTTTTTTACTTCAGAAAAAAATTCTCTACCTTTTTCATAAGAAAAAATAACAAAATTTTTTTTGAAAAATTCGGGGCCCCTGGGGGGCCCTTTAAAAATTTGCTCTGGCCCCTGAAAGGTTAACCCCTTGACTGCGAACCCCCCGATCCGGGGGTTTCCTGTGTGAAAATTTAAAAAAAAAAAAAATTTTTAAAAAATAAAGGGAATTTTTTCCCATTGTAAGGGCCCCAAAAAAAAACGAAATTTGATAAAAAACGGGGAAAATTATGCTCTTGCGAATTTACAACCTCGGCATATTTACAAACCGCGATTTCCCCCATTTTGAGCCCTTTTTTTCGCAAATTTTCCATTGTTCCAGTTGACCAAAACGAGCTATTTCTTTGAACCCATTTTTTTCTATTAGGTACAAGAAACCCCCCTTTTACCGATTTCAACCCCCCAATAACTGGTCAAAAATTTGCAATTTGGCCAATTTACAAAAAATTTAAAAAATGACAATTTCAAATAATTTTCAAATGAAAAACGCAGAAATTCCCGGCTCTAAAAAAACATTTTTTGTTCATCCGTCATGTCCCAGGCCCTTGATATTACCTTGCTTTCTATTTTAAATTTTATTTAAAAAAAAAAATAAAGATTTACTGTTATGAGGGGCTACTGAAATATTGTAATAGTAATTGTCAAATAAGTCAACCCATTCATACGCAATTGAATGGCTGTTGGCATTTATTGGGCAGTGACATCATTTGTTTTTTTTTTGAAAATCGGGAAAAACAAAAATTTTCCCTACTTTTTGTCCATTTCCGTTTCTTTTTTTAGTAAAACCAATCAAAAACACTTATTCTTAAAAGTTTTCCATTCTTCAAATAGAAAAGAAAAGAGAATAAACCAAAATTTTCTAACGAAAAAAGACCACAAAGTGGATTTTTAAATTTAAAAAAACAGCAGATATTTTTTTTTTTTATTATCACGCATGCTCCGGATTTTTTTAATGGGCACCCTTACCACACAGACCCATTCTTCCATGTGGGCCCACCCCTTCTCCTGCTTTATTTGAAGCCCCCTAAAATTTTTGAGTGTTAAAAATGTCAAACGGTACCTCGTAAGCGTATATAGCGACCCAAACAGTCAAAGGGGTTTAAAAATAAGCTAAATCATACTGTTTGATTTGTGAGTTTCCTTAGTAAAAATTTACATACTCTTAAATTTCTTTTTTTGTCCCCTTTTATTGTCTTCTCTCGACGATTGTAAAAAATAAATGTGTGCTATGTTATACAGTGGTCCCCAAAAATCACCCCCGGGCCTGAAATCGTCCTTTCGAAAAAGCCTGTTTTTTCGTCAAAAATTGGCCAAATGGTCCCCGGGAACCGCTAATAGTCCTTCGCCCGGACGCGTACCAGGGCTGAGCGGCCCCGGCAGCCTCGGCCTTTTTTTCCCATCAGTGTGCCTTGTTTACCCGAGCGACGGGCCCTCACGTGCCCATGAAAAAATTTTATAATATTTCATTTATTTTAGTGCTTGCAATTATTTAAGTGAAAAAAGCTACCATGGCTCCCAAAAAAAGCTTGGCCAAGCCTTTTTATAAAGAAAGGGGAGAAATACGATTGAATTTAAGAAAAAAACTTGAACAATATGATAGAGGCGTACATGAGGGCGAACTGGCCAGGGTGTATAACAAATCCGTACAACCATATCTTCCATCATAGCCCAAAAAAAGGAAATCAAGGATGCTGTTGTTGCAAAGGGGGTAAATATGCTGACAAAATGAGATCACCAGTACTCGAAGATGTTGAAAAGTTATTATTGGTGTGGATAAATGAGAAACAATTAGCAGGAGACAGTCTTATGATGTCGCTTATTTGTGAAAAGGCTAGGCGTTGCATGCCGATTTGGAAAAGAAATTGCCTGCAACTAGTGATGATGTGAGTGAATTTAAGGCTAAGCAAAGGCTGGTTTGAGAGATTTAAGAAGCATACTGGCATACACAGTGTGGTTTAAGGCATGGTGGGGGCTGCCAGTTCGGACCACAAGGCGGTTGAAAAAAAATGTGCATGAATTCCAGGAGTACATAAACAGTGAAGGACTGAAACCGAACAAGTGTTCAGGTTGTGACGAAACAGGCCTCTTTGGAAAAAAATCCCAAAAAGAGGCCCTTTTCATTACACAAGAGGAAAAGGCATTGTCAGGACACAAGCCTATGAAAGACAAGCTGACGCTAATGTTCTGTGCAAATGCTAGTGGGGATTTAAAAACTGAAGCCGTTACTAGTGTACCATTCTGAAAATCCCAGAGTGTTCAGGAAAAACAATGTTATGAAGAGTAAATTGTGTGTTTTTTGGAAATCTAATAGAAAGGCATGGGTCACGAGGGAAATTTTGTAGAGTGGTTAAACGAAGTGTTTGGCCCTAGTGTGAAGAATTACCTCCTGGAAAAAAAATTTGGGGGATCTCAATTTGCCTCCTAGAAATGGACAATGCACCTGGTCACCCTCCAAACTTGAATGACCTAATTCTAAAGGAGTTTGGGTTCATCACAGTAAAGTTCTTGCCCCTGAATACCACTCCTCTCCTCCAACCCATGGCCCAGCAGGTCATTGCAAATTTTAAAAAAAACTCTACACTAAAGCAATGTTTGGAAAGTGCTTGAATGTGACCTCAGACACTCACTTGACTCTACGAGATTTTTGGAAAGACATTTTTAGTATTCTCCATTGTGTAAGCCTTATAGGTAAGGCTTGGGAGGGAGTGACTACTAGGGCTTTGAACTCTGCTTGGAGAAAATTGTGGCCAGATTGTGTCCAGAAGAGGGATTTGAAGGGTTTGGGGCTGACCCTGATGAGCCTATGTCAGTTGTTAAATCCATTGTGGCACTGGGGGCTTCCAGGGGTTGGATGTGAGTTTGGAGGAGAGTGGAAGAGTTTGGTGGAGGACCACAACAAAGAGCTAAAACCCCTGAGGAGCTGCAAGAGCTTCAGCAGGACAGCAACAGATGGCAGCTCTGAATCTTGCTGCAGAGGAGGGGGAAGAGAGATGGGAAGGTGCCTTCTTCAGAAATTAAGGGAGATTTTGGAATGTGGGGTAGGATGGAAAGATTTATGGAGAAACATCACCCAGAGAAGGATGTTGCAAGCCATATCGGCAACTTGTACAGTGACAGAGTCTTGGCCCATTTTAGGGAAGTTTTAAAGAGATGCCAGAAACAGAGCTCTCTGGACTTTTTTTTTGCAAGACAGGACTCCAGTGACTCTCAAGGTGGTCCTAGTGGCTTTAAGAAACAGAGAAGAGAAGAAACCCCCAGAAAAGCAATTGGTACCCGAGGTGTTGATGGAAGGGATTCCCCTTCCAAACAGTAAATCATCCAATCTGTCCCCCTTCTCCAGTCTTCCATACACAAAGAAGAATCGCCAATAAAGGTAAGTGTTATTCTGTTAATGTTTAATTCATCATGTGCCACTGTATTGTTTATGTACTACATCTATATTTCATGTAAAAAAATTTTTTGTTTTAATACTTCTGGGTGTCAGGAACGGATTAATTGAATTTACATTATTTCTTATGGGGAAAATTGATTCGTAAATCGTCCATTTCGATACTAGTCCCACTTCCAGGAACGGATTATGGACGATTATTGAGGGACCACTGTATGCCTAATAAAAAAAAACTTACTTAGATGCAGGGTGGCATGGCACACACATTGTTGACATGTTCTGCTGAATCATTATTACCCATGATACACTTTGTGAACTTGCCCACCACTACATTTTTTTTTTTCTAGGCATGACAAGCTGGCAGGATACCCAAAAACTTGAGCTAAGGCATAAAATGTTCATTAATGTCAAACTTGAAGGCACGAAAATTATGCACAAATTAACAGGAGACGAAATAAGGTCCTCAGCACTACTTGTGGGAGACAGTAAGGTTCCTGGCATAAATTTATGGAAGACAGTACTGTGGTCCTCGGCATAAATTTACATGGCACAGTTTTAAACAATAATTTTTTTATTCAAGGTTTCTAATTGCACAGGATCTCTAGGAAAATAACTTCTAATAAATTTGTAAGAATAACTTTACCTCTCCTGCATTTTACATAAATATGCCATTTAGCCCTTTCATCACACCATGTGAGCTTATATTTATTTATTTATTTATTTATTTAATGTCTTTGCAAACAGTACATTGAGATTGTGTGTGTACAATAGTGGGTGCAATGCAAAGGGGAGCCCCTATTATGCCTTGGCATTATGGGCCAACTTAACATTATTGGCTTACATTCTACTTAATACTAAGGAGTATATCATGTCGTACAGTAGGAAGTAATTATTTCATAGTTGTACAGTAGAACATTAATTATAAATGAATCAAAATTTTTATTTAAAACAAAGATATACGTATTTACATTCTAAAAATGCTTTGTAAAAACAATGATTCAATTATATTCCTTTTCAACAATTGATAAAAGGTTCAATGTAAATGTTTCCAGTTATGATGGGGAGTACATAAGTGAGTAAATGTATACTGAGTATTTAGCATTTAGTCTAGGGGGGATTAAGGGGCTTTTGAAAGAGTCTTAAATTGATTTTCAGACTGGGTTACTTTAAATCTCTTCTGGTAATGAATTCCATTTTTTGGGGGCCCTTAATGTGCAAGAGTTTTTTACACAGTGGGGTATGGACACGAGGGATATCAAAAAGAGATCTGTGCCCTTGTGTTGTGGTCATGTGTCCTGTTTAGGTTGGCGAGGAAAAGTTTGAGTGGGGGGTTTATATTTGCATGTATTGTTCTGTGTATGTAGTAGGCACATGAATAAGTATGGATGTCTTAATGGTAAGCAGATTCAGACTTGAAAATTGGTGGAGTATACTGGCAGGAGTGAGAATTGTAAACATTCTTACTGCTGCCTTTTGCTGGGTTATTAGGGGTTTTAGGTGATTGGATGTTGTTGATCCCCATGCACAAATTCCATATGTAAGATAAGGGTATATGAGTGAATGGTACAGTGCCAGGAGAGCTTTATTGTGGAACGTAGTACCTTATCTTTTATAGTATGCCCACAGTTTGGAGATTTTCTTGGTGATTTGTTGTAGCATGTCCTGAACTTAAGGCTACTGTCAAGGTGATACCCAGGAATTTTTCCCCCTGTGAGTCTTGTGACTGATGATCCAATTAGCGTATGTTAATTAGATCATTTGCAGCTTTGTTTCCAAACTGAAAGACATAGGTTTTATCAGTGTTCAGGTAAGTTTGTTAGTCATCATCCAGGCAGATATTTTCTGTAATTCAGCATTAAAATGTGTTTGTAGTATGGCTGCGTTTGGGTGGGAAAATACATATGTAGTGTCATCTGCAAAAAAAGGGGTTTGAGTAGCTGTGATGCATTCGGTAGATTATTGATGTAGATGAGAAAGAGGAGTGGTCTAAGGGGCACTTCCTTGTGGGACTCCTACTGTGATTGGGTTTGGGGGGAGGAGTTTGCAACATTTGCATACACATATTGAGTTCTGTTACTAAGGTATGACTTTAGGTAGTTGAGGGAGTGGCCTCTGATACCAAGTGCATTAATTTGGAGTACAGTAGTTCATGGTCAACTGTATCGAAAGCTTTACGCAAATCAATGAAAATGCCCAGCGGGACTTCTTTCTTTTAAATGCGGTATTATTAGTTCTAGCATGTGTATGATAGCGTCATTTGTGCTTTTATTATTTCTGAATCCAAACTGACAAGGGTTTAATATGTTGTGTGAAACGAGGTAGGAATAGATCTGTTATCGAATTAACTTTTCAAAGATTTTAGAGAGCAGTGGTAAGTTAGATATTGGTCTATAGTTATTCAAGTCAGCTTGGTCACCTCCTTTATGGATTGGAGTGACCCTCACTATTTTGAGGATTGTTGGGAAGGTAGATGATTCAATGGATTTGTTAAAGAGCTTTACAATAATTGGTGACAATACTCAAGAAGCTTTTTTGTACATAAAAGCAGGCAAGTTGTTTATATCTCCTGCCTTGTTTTTAAGGGTGTTTATGATGAGCATAACTTCAGTGGGGTTGGTTGGAGCTAGGAATAGCGTATTTGGGTAGGTTCCTATGAGGTAGTCTGATGGACGGGCGTTTGTGCTTGGTATTTTGTTTGCTAGATTTTTTCCTATGGGGGAGAAGAAACATTAAGTCTGTTTGCTGTTTCGGTTGGAGTGAGTAGGGGTTTCATTGATTTTGTTAGTTTTTGATTGCTTTGTTTTTGGATAACTTTTTAGTTCCAAGAATTTCAGATGGAGTTTTTCCGGGTTTTTTTTTCATATCACCTTTGATGTTATGTAATCTATTTTCATAATACAATTTTTTTGACCTTCTTATCAGGCTGGTAAGTGCTGACGAGTAATTTCTCGACTGTTCTCTAGTTATTTGACCCATTCTATACTGTTTTTCATATTTGTGCTTTGTGTTAATGGATTTGAGGATGCTTGGTGTTACCCAGGGATTATTCAGTCTCTTTGCTGTGATCTGTTTAGTTTTTCTGGGGCAATGTCTGTTGTAGAGGCATTGGGCTTTTGTTAGAAAATTATTTATACATTCATTCATATCTGTATATGTTTCAAGCTCATATTGCCAGTCGATGTTATTCATAGCTGCTATAAAGTTGTTAACCGCTGTCTCGTTATGTAGTCTGAAGGTTACTTTAGTAATGTCTTGTGGCAGTTTGCCCAGATTAGTAATGAGAAAGGTTGGGTAGTGGTCTGTAGTGTTGTCTGTGATTATGCCTGATTTTAAAGGGGATATGGTGTTTGTCCAGATGTGGTCTATTAACCCTTTGACTGTTTCAGGGCCCTCTCTGAAACTGTCATTCTATGTCGCCAAATATTCGAAAAAAAAAAAATTATTTTTTCTTATGAAAATGTTAGGAATATTTTTACTAGTGTTTTAAGCCTAAAAAAAAATTTTTGCCATCAGTACTTACCGAGATATAGAGCCGCAAAGTTTGCAGAAATTGACGTGCGTACAGCAACAGCGGCGACTGCCACCCACCCGGTATTCTTTTATTTACTCTAATTCAAAGGTTTCTTGCATTTTTCAATATTTTCTTTTCAGGTAACTTATGTGGCCTGTGAGACCAATGTAAGGTGCATTGTTCAAATATACACTCATTATTTACAACACAAAAAACAGAACAAACTTTATCACTATTAGTTTGTGTATACACTTTGTTTACACAAACAAACAATACAAAACAATGTTTATTACTATTGTTCCATAATATATATACATATGTACAGTCACTAACCACGTTCCTAGAACTGCTGCAGCTTGTGGAACTCTTTAAAACATGGGTATATGCAGAGGGGGCACTTCACACTCCTCACACATAAAGAGTGTCTCTGCGTGTTTGTGGGAGTTTTGTGGTATGCATACATACATAACACCTCTTCTGAGCATTTTTCTTGGCAGTAGTAGGAGGCAGTTGTATGGGTAGTGATCACCAGGCCTCATACGAGAGGGGACGGCTTGGGCGCTGGTCTATTCAGGATTGCTCCTTGTATTTTGGGCAATTATTGTCTGTTTTACTGGACTGGCAAAATTAACCCATATTTTGGTGTTTGTTGGCTTCAACTTGTATATGTTATAAAGCATTTAGCATAGAGAATCAACAAGATGGAAAAAAGTTTGATATACCACTTATAACTCTTGCGTACACAGTCTCCCAAACCCAATTCTGCATGTTCACATTTGTCCACTAAGCGCATATTGAGGTTGTAGTCCATGACAGCTGCAGGCTTTAGAATGGGTTCATTGGTCTCTCTGTTGTCCCTGCCACTGGGTACCATTTCTTTTTGTGTGAACTGATGTCAACAATGTGACATCACGTTTGTCATGCCACCGAAATGCCATGATGTCATTGGCAGCAAAGGCTTGCACCTCACCTCTGCGAGTGCCAGCGTCGAACCTTGGCATATGTTTGCGATTACCACGCACTGTGCCCCACACGTCTGTCAAGTTCACTCGCAAGAAATCACTGAGTAAGGGGCTTGTGTACCAGTTATCAGTAAATAACCCATTGCCCCTTTACCAAGATATGGTTCCATCATTGTTCGAACCACATCACCAGAGATACCCAATAACTTCATGGTATCTCTCAAATTTATTACTGCCAGTGTACACAATAATATCTAAAACAAGACCACTTAGCAATCACACAGTACAAATAGCTTTATACAAAGCGTTTCCTCTTGTTTGTAATATTGTTTTGAATGAGAGTCTTCCTTGAATAAAATCAAGGACTCATCAATAACAAGCTTCCTGAAGGGATAAAAATAATGCAGACTTTTTGTTTCAGGTACATAAACACATTTCTTATCTTATATAACCTGTCGCTTCTGTCAGGCCTGGTTTTTTCTGAAAAGTGTAAAAATACGCAACAGTATCAGGAAACGATTGACACCTATAATGTCACTAAAACCTGGAGTTTTAAATCAGGCGATCTGTTGTCCAGTATGTGGTGACAGTGTGCTTATACACATGTGGCATAAGCCCTTATTGTGGGAAAAAACAGGTACATCTCTGCCCAGGTTTTTCTCCTTCCACTTGTTAGCCGTGATTTTGGTGAGAGAATTGTATTTGCCATGGTGTAATCACAGTATGTATTTGTTTCCCTGACAATGATGTCCATCAGGTTCATCGAAAAATAACTCAAAGCAGTCCAGTTCACTGGCATTGTTCCCAAGTGACAAGATGGCTTTATTCCACTTTGTGTTTCATCAAAGTCATGGGACTGGGAACAAACTCGTCACCGTCCTGCCAATCCAGATGCGGTCTGCTGGGTGGGTCTGGATATTGTACCGTTGTTGTGGCTGTGCAGGTTGTGGGGGTGCAGGTTGTGGCAGTGTGGGGTAGGGTGAGGCTGGTTGTTCTGCTGAGTCAGCCACGTGGCTAGTAGCGTGGCCCGGTGATGGTGCCCCCATGGGCCGTGCCACCCCCACTATCACCACCACGCCTCCTCCCTCACTGTCACCCCTTTATACCCATCGTTACAATATCGTCATCTTCACTATCAGGTCGTGGTGTTGGGCCACGGGATGTGCTCCAGAGTTTCTCCTTCCCCTTTGGGAAAAACAATTTAAACACTACCAGACCGCTGCTACGCGTACATACTGGCCTTCCTGGGGAATATTCACTCTCACTGTCACTAGAAATGCTTTCAATGACCTTGAAATCACTATCACTATCACTATCACTGCTATCATCAGGGTGTTGTACACGACCAAATAGTTTCCTCTTTCGTCCTGGTACAGGGGAACGTGAACGTGAACAAGCCGGCACAGCACCAGAGGTCGAAGGTTGTGGGTCATCTGGGTTTTCGTCACTATTTACGTTATCCTGGGCACTTTTTTCGGTAAACTCACTTGAAAACCCTTGAATTCATGTCACGACACTTTCATCGCTGTAGAGCTATCACTTGGGAAACAAAGACCTCCAATCCGCCGAGGAGTGAGGAACTTCTTTCCCAGAGGCATGGTGAAAATGGACTGACAACATGGCGTTCCCACATGCACCGTAGGTCCCAGATTTTTTTCACGGGTGCACACCGACCACTGAGACCCATTCTCTCCCGTGTAGGCCTACCAGGGCCCTTTGGCGCTCGATTTTGAAGCCGCTAGAAATTTGTGCGTATAAATACGTCGAAACATTGGCTCGTAAGACGTATTATACGTCGGAAACAGTCAAAAGGGTTAAGAAAATGCTTGTCCGGAGATTCTTGTAGGTTTAGATATTGCTGGTAGCAACAGGCAGTTACTCATTGTGTTTGTGAATTCGGTTACTTGTGGGTCCTGGTCGTGTAGTAATGTTTATGTTGAAATCACCTGTTAGTAGTAGGTGGTTTTTTATTCATGGTACATCAGTAATCATGTTTCCTAGTTTTTCACTAAAATGATAAATGTTTGACTGTGGTACTCTGTAGATGTTTATAACTGTGAGGGGTTTTTGCAGGTCTTTTGATTTAAATTTGGCTATGATATATTCTCCATGTTCATCCCTTGTGCAAGATTTATTGATACATTCGAGTTGATTTGAATAGTATATAGCTGTTCCTCCCCCTTGCTGGTCTGTTCTACAGTTGTGTATGGCCATGTAGCCAGGAATGGTATAGAAATCTGTAATATCAGGCTTAAGCCAGGTTTCTGTGAGTGTGTTGATTGATATATTGGAATGAAGGGAACTGAGTAATGCTATGAGGTTATCATAATGTTTGCTCAAGGATCTGACATTGTAGTTCAGTTTTCATGTGTCATTATGTCATAAAAAGTTAGTGTTCATATTACCTTTGTAGTGAAAACAAGGCAAAAGGCATACTTGAGAGCAGTCTGTGGTGTGTATATTATGCAGAAGTTCACATTGTAGAAATTAGAAGACAGTGTGTGGTCAAAAAAGGTATGATTCAGAGAGCTGCGAGGGGATTGCTGAATTTTTTTTTTCTATTTAGAGTGGATGGAGAGGGATAGGATGATAGAGCATAAATATGCAGTGGAAGGTAGAAAGGGTGAGGTTCATCCCAGGAATGGTTGCAAGAAGGGGATAAAGAAGGCTTTGGATATCCAGCAGGCTTGTGTGACCATGTTAGACAGGCATAAATAGATGTACTGTAGGTGTGAGCAAGGTAACATTTATGATGGGATTCAGGTAAACTGGTTTGCTGGACTTGAGTGCTAGAGGTGGGAAATACAGTGCCTTTGCTTGAAGGATGAATGGGAATTTTGTAGTTAAGAGGGTCACCTGAACTGTGATATCAACAGCACAATAACAAAAAAAGGCACAGTACGTGACTGGAACGATACACAAATAACCCACACATAGAAAAGAGGAGCTTACGACGATGTTTCGATCCGACTTGGACTGGCTCCTCCTCCTTAATTCCCCACTACTATTGCTGCTGCTGCTGCTGCTGCCGCTGCCACCGCCGCCGCCACCGCCACTACCACCACCTCTTCCTGCCTATATATACCTGTCCTGCTCCACTTCTGGTTAGTGTGACTTTGTAAATGGTCCAAGTCGGATCGAAATGTCGTCGTATGCTCCTCTTTTCTATGTGCGGGTTATTTGTGTATCAACAGCACACTTATGGCAAGACGACATTGATTGATTGAATTATGATGAATACTAGAAAGTACTTCACAGAGTAACAGAACAGTGGAATGAGATGTAAGTGCTTAAAACCACTGGGAACTTTATAAAATTATATGGTAAATTACATACTTAAAACTGGATGCCATACACTTTACTCATTTAGCTACAAATAGGTAATATTAAATAAAATAGGTAATACACAGTAAGCATGGTAACAAGAGAACTTTTATTTAGCGTCTAGATCTACTGGCATGAACTTGACACAAAAATCTGTTTTCAGCATTAAAAACACAGTTTTAATATCTATTTTTTTTTTTTATTGTAGATCCTGGAATTGGAGTATTTCATAAAATTGACGCAACTCACCTCGATATATGCAAACCGTTAAATAGGTAAGTTTTCTCTAAGTAGTATATTGTTAACTTCTTATCTCTGTCAAGATAATACATTAAAGCCTCACTATTAGAGAGTTGTGTATTTCAGGTTGTTTTTCAGACAATCCTTTGTCATCTAGAAGTAAGACTTCTAACATTCTACATCAGAAGGCTGGCCATGTAATGTATCTTGTATCTCATAAGAACTTTGCTTTTTTTTTTTATTTAAATTTTTGTATACCATTTATATTTTTATTATATTTTGTTATTATCATCATCAGAGGGAAGCACCAAACCATAGGAGCTATACAGTGTCTGGGGAAATGAGAGGCAATCAGGTTTGATCCAAGGGGGGAAAAGACCATTTAAAAATTCCCTAAGCTCATGAGCCCCTCACCTGCATCAAGGAACTTCCTGTAAAGGGTAGTAGATTTTTAGTTATGGTTAGACTGTAATCTGCCACCTTGGTACTAATTATAGTGGAAAAACTTTCATAGGGCATTTACATCTCGAACTTTCCCCATCAGATTATTACTTTATATTCATGTGGAAGCAAAAAAATTTGCGGGGGTTGCTACAGCAACTGGGGAATGGAAGGTAATTGGATTGATCCAAGGAGTAGGAAGAGTTGCTCTGATTCCTTGATCAAAAAACCCTTTCAGTGCCATCAAGGCATTCCCCCCCCCTTACCACCACCCAAATTCCCCCAAAAGGGTTTTGGGGCATAACAGAAAAGTTTTCAGAAAAGCTTTGTCTAATTCTTTTGTAGCCTGGTGCCCTTCCTTCTTCCTCATTTACTTGGAGTTTACCTGAGTTGCTTTTGGAGGTCACTGTCCTTGCACCCCATTCCTGTATGTATTTTCTATATTTCTTCTTTATGATGATGGATGCCTTTTCATCAGTCTAGAACCTTTTGTACTTTAATTCATATTATTCCTTTGTAATTTTTTTTTTGAAGGTTTTCTCTTTCCCCACACCTCATTGTTTTAGTTCTCTTCATATCACACGGTTCCATAATCTTTAATATTATTTATTCTAACTTTGCTTCCAAATGAATATAAAAATCACCCAAACTTTGTAGCATCACATTGATTATATGAATGCACGTGGTATTCTGAACCCTTTATATCCATATTTTTTACTTTTTTGCCCAACCAAGTTGAGTCAAGGAATAATGACATTGCCTTACAATCTCCAGTGTATGCACTGACCTATATATGGTTACCACTTACTAGATTCACTCTCTCCTACCCTTGTTTAACTCTGTTGTACCTATTCTTAAAACTGTTATGGAGTCTGTCAAGGTCCCTTCCACTTACTGACCACCCTGAAACTGAAGAAATATTCTTTACATCCCTGTGACTCATTTGTGCCTGTGAGTACCATTTTCTTATCTCTCAAACAACTTGTCCCTGTCCCCCTATCATATCCTCTGAGTATTTTGTACATTGTTATCATGTCTGCCCAGGTCCTTCTGTCCTCCGGGGTCATTAGATTCAGTTCCCTTAGCCTCTCTTCATGGCTCATACTCCTTAGCTCTAGACTTAGTTCATTGCACACTTCTGTTATTTTCTCCAGTTTCTTAACATGATTTCTCCAGGTGTAGGTTTCATATTGGTGCTACATTCTCCAAAAAAGCCCTGACATAGGTTGTATAAAGTGCCTGGAATGACTTTTTGTTGAGATTCCTGAAGGTCATGTCAGATTTTCCAGGCGATGACTGCAGAGGTTTTCTCAGTTGACTTGAGCCTCTGGCAATATTCTAAGGCAAATTTCCTTCCTCCTAGGTCCCTGTTTGAATGAGGTTTGCACTTCTTGTCCTCCAAATCATACTCTGTGTCCAGTCTTCTGGCCTCTTCCCCAATCCTTATAAACTGGGTTGATTTCAAGCAATTATTTATCTGACTAACTCTGCAGTTTGTTTGCATCTATTTGCATCCTTTCTCTGTCCTCATGTGTTTGTATTTTCCTCATTAATTTTTACATCATCAATGAACAGAGGTACATATGACTCAATCCCATCTGGCATGCCATTCACATAAACCAGAAACAACACTAGCCATAATACCTATCCTTGTAGTACCATTATTTTTACTCTTCCCCATTCTGACATCTCTTTCCAAATAGTCACTCTTTACTTCCTTTCCTAAGGGACTCTTTGATCACCAGGGGACAATTCCCCAAATTTTTGCCCTAGTCTCATGTGGAGTACAGTATCAGATGCCTTCTTGCGTCTAAGAAAAAGCAGTCCACCCAACCCCTTTTTCTCCTGTCTAACTTATATTAATTTATCATAGAATTCTAAAATATTGGTAAGCCAAGACTTGCCAAACTGAACACTTGCTGGTTATTGTTTATAAAACTTCATCTCTGTAAGTGCTCTACCACTCTCCTGACTATCTTCATTACTTTGCATGGTATACATGTTAGCAAAACTGGCCTGAAGTTCAATGCTTACTGCCTATCTCCTTTTTTAAAATATAAGTACTACATTTGCTGTCTTTCAGATCTTTGGCAACTCTCCTATGTTCATTGCCCTCTCTGCATCTTTGGTTTAGCCAAGGGCTTTCTCTTTCCCTTTTTTTTTTTTCCTTGCTTATCTATTTACGAAATTTCCTATGCCTCTTGGCACTTTCCAACCACGTACTCCATCACTTCATCCACTGATTTTCCTTACCCGTTCCCTCTCCCCCTGCAGTGCTTTCGGAAATTTCCCCCATGCCCGCAAAATTGTTCTTCTAAAATTAGTCCCGCTACTCGCACCTTCCACTTACCAAAGTTCCCTCGGTGTTAAGTTCCACAAGGTTTTCAGATTTCAGTACTGCAGGTCACTGATACCCGGGGGTTTTTTAATTTCTGTTTCCCGTTTGGGACCCACTTATAAACCCTTTAAACTACTAAAAATAAGTTATCCCTGACCCCCCCCAATTTACCCATCTATTTCTTTGGGGTTGAAATTGCCCATGACAAGCCATATTCCGCCAGGGTTTTTGTACTTGGGGTAGCGGTTGTATGTCACGCAACTACTACCTGGGCCTGCCCTTTTTAAATTGAGCCAGTAAAAAGTTATGTCCCTCTGTCTGTTTTACTCTCACCTCTTCAAAACCCACCAATTTTTTTTAGGAGTGCCCCCCTCCGCCTCCCTTTTTTCTCTTTCGTACAAGATTCCGAAGGAGAAATGGTCTGATTTTAGCCCGTCAGCTCTGTCTCTGTGATGGCTCTGATGTCTGGATTAACTAGTTTTTTGTTCCTTCATCTAACTTTTAGAAAACCCCATCGGGTTGATGTACTTTGGGAGCCTTACTGCAAGTTTAATCCGTTCCATGACCTTGCCGCAAGATTTTCTCGTTTGCAGAGCCAGTTTTTCCCCATTTAAATTAATTAAAATGCAATTAACTGTTTCCCTGGGAACTGACTTCAATAATTTTACTAAATTTACCTACGGCTTATTTATCTATCACAGGTTCTCAAATAGCTAAACAAATAAATAAAAGAAAATGTATATCCCAGAATGCAAAAATATGTCATTATTAACAGGTGGAGGGGCCACAACCACTCCCCCTTTGTTGTGGTAAAAACCCGCCATCTGGCATGGCCTTTTGAAGTCATCTATTATTATAATTTTTATTATGTAGTATATTATTTTATACTTTAAAAGTATTATTATTAACAATGTTTTTTATTTACATAATTATTATTTTTAAATTTTATTAATTTTTATTTTGTATTATTTTTTATTATTGTATTTTTATTTTTTATTATTTATTATATTATTATTTTATTATTTTTTTATTTTTTTTTTTTTTTTTTTATTTTACACGGCCCATTTCCCCCCGGGGGGTGGGCCCCAAAAAAAAAACTTTTTACCCTCATTCGTCCATCACGTCTTGCCAGAAGGGGTTTCTTTTAAATAATTTTTAAACTGCAACATTAACCCCCTCCTTCAATGCGGCACTTACTTTCCCACTCCAGGACTCAAGTCCCCGGGCCCGCCAATTTCCCTGAAAAACCTTTTAAAGTTACTTTTTTCTCACACTCCAACAGCACTCAAGTATTAAAAAAAAAATTTGTCTCCATTATCCATCAAACACGCCCCGGGAGCTGCTGGGAAATCCAGCCCTCGCACAAAAACCTCCTTTTTTACCCCTCCCTCCAACCCTTCTAGGCCACCCCCACCCCCCCCTTCCTTCCACTACAGCGATAACTCTGAATCATTTTTTTCGCTCCATTCTCTCACATGCCGAAACCCCCTCAACAAAACCCTTCTCACCCCCCTGGAAACAGTTTGGTAAAACCCCCCAAACCCCCCCTAACTTCCAAACTAAAAAATTCCGCATTTTATTCACACCACACATTGCCCCCAGAAGACACTCCACTGCCTCCAGCCTTCTCCTCGCTGCAACATTCATCACCCCCCGCTTCACACCCTATAAGAGCGTTGGTAAAACTATACTCTCATACATTCCCCTCTTGCCTCCAAGGCCCAAAGTTCTTGTCTCCACAGACTCTAAGTGCACCACTCACTCTTTTCCCTCATCAATTCTATGATTCACCTCATCTTTCATAGACCCATCCGCTGACACGTCCACTCCCAAATATCTGAATACGTTCACCTCCTCCATACTCTCTCCTCCAATTGAAATTCAATCTTTCATCACCTAATCTTTTGTTATCCTCATAACCTTACTCTTTCCTGTATTCACCTTTAATTTTCTTCTTTTGCAACACCCTACCAATTCACCACCAATCTCTGCAGCTTCTCTTCAGAATCTCCCAAAGGGCACAGTGCCCATCAGCAAAGAGCAGCTGTGACAACTCCCACTTTGTGTGTGATTCTTTATCTTTTAACCCACGCCTCTTGCCAAGACCCTCGCATTTACTTCTCTTACAACCCCTCTATAAATATATTAAACAACCACGGTGACATCACACATCCTTGTCTAAGGCCTACTTTTACTGGAAAAAATTTCCCTCTTTCCTACATATTCTAACTTGAGCCTCACTATCCTCGTAAAAACTCTTCACTGCTTTCAGTAACCTACCTCCTACACCATACACTTGCAACATCTGCCACATGCCCCCCTATCCCCCTGTCCTACGCCTTTCCAAATCCCCTAAATGCCACAAAGACCTTTTAGCCTTATCTAAATGCTGTTCACTATATGTTTCACTGTAAACACCTGGGCCACACACCCCCTACCTTTCCTAAAGCCTCCTTTTTCATCTGCTATCCTATTCTCCGTCTTACTCTTTAAATTTTTTCAATTATAACTCTACCATACACTTTACCAGGTACACTCAACAGACTATCCCCTATAATTTTTGCACTCTCTTTTATCCCCTTTGCCTTTATACAAAGGAACTATGCATGCTCCTGCCAATCCCTAGTACCTTACCCTCTTCCATACATTTATTAAATAATTGCACCAACCACTCCAAAACTATATCCCCACCTGCTTTTAACATTTCTATCTTTATCCCATCAATCCCGCTGCCTTACCCCCTTTCATTTTACCTACTGCCCACGAACTTCCCCCACCTCACAACTGGGCTCTTCCTCACTCCTACAAGATGTTTAAATTCCTCCTTGCCCTATACACGAAATCACAGCTTCCCTATCTTCATCAACATTTAACAATTCCTCAAAAAATTCCCTCCATCTTCCCCAAAACCTCTAACTCTCCATTTAATAACTCTCCTCTCCTATTTTTACTGACAAATCCATTGTTTCTCTAGGCTTTCTTAACTTGTTAATCTCACTCCAAAACTTTTTCTTATTTTCAAAAAAATTTGTTGATAACATCTCACCCACTCTCTCTTTGCTCTCTTTTTACATTGCTTCACCACTCTCTTAACCCCTCTTTTTCTCCATATACTCTTCCCTCCTTGCATCACTTCTACTTTGTAAAAAAACTTTTCATATGCTAACTTTTTCTCCCTTACTACTCTCTTTAAAATCTCATTTCCCCCAATCACTCCTCTTCCCTCCTGCACCCACTTTCCTGTAACCACAAACTTCTGCTGAACACTCTAACACTACATTTTTAAAAAACCCACCCCATACCTCTTTCGACCCCATTGCCTAGCTCTCATTAGCCCATCTATCCTCCAATAGCTGGGTTTATATCTTACCCTAACTGCCTCCTCTTTTAGTTATAAACCTTCACCTCTCTCTTCCCTGATGCTTCTATTCTCCTTGTATCCCATCTACCTTTTACTCTCAGTGTAGCTACAACTAGAAAGTGATCTGATATATCTGTGGCCCCTCTATAAACATGTACATCCTGAAGTCTACTCAACAGTCTTTTATCTACCAATACATAATCCAACAAACTACTGTCATTTCGCCCTACATATATCGTGTATACTTATTTATCCTCTTTTTAAAAATATGTTTTACCTAAACTAAACCCCTTTCTATACAAAGTTCAATAAAAGGGGTTTCCCATTACATTTACACCTGGCACCCCAAACTTACCTACCCCCACCCTCTCTAAAAGTTTTCTCCTATTTTAGCATTCAGGTCCCCCTACCACAATTACTCTCTCACTTGGTTCAAAGGCTCCTATACATTCCTTAACATCCCCCAAAATCTCTCTCTCTCCTCTGCATTCCCCTCTCTCCAGGGGCATACACGCTTATTATGACCCACTTCTCGCATCCAACCTTTACTTTAATTTCCCCATAATTCTGAATTTACACATTCATATTCTTTTTCTCCTTCCATAACTGAAACATTTAACATTACTGCTACCCCTTCCTTTGCTCTAACCTCTCAGATACTCCAGATTTAATCCCATTTATTTCCCCCCACTGAAATTCTCCTACCCCTTCAGCTTTGTTTCGCCCTTTGACGACAAACCAACTTCTTTTCATTCATAACATCAGCAATCATCTGTTACTTGTCATCCGCACTACATCCACGCACATTTAAGCATCCCAATTTTATAAAGTTTTTCTTCTTCTCTTTTTTAGTAAATGTATACAGGAGAAGGGGTTACTAGCCCATTGCTCCCGGCATTTTAGTCGCCTCATACGACACGCATGGCTTACGGAGGAAAGATTCTTTTTCCCCTTCCCCCTGGACAATAGAAGAAATAAAAAAGAACAAGAGCTATTTAGAAAAAGGAGAAAAACCTAGATGTATGTATATATATATATGCATGTGCGTGTCTGTGAAGTGTAACAAAGTTGGGAAGTTAGAGTAGCAAGAATCCCTGTTATCTTAGCGTGTTTATGAGACAGAAAAAGAAACCAGCAATCCTACCATCATGCAAAAACAGTTGTATAATATATATGCATGTGCGTGTCTGTGAAGTGGACCAAAGTGTAAGTAGGAGTAGCAAGATATCCCTGTTATCTAGCGTGTTTATGAGACAGAAAAAGAAACCATTATTATTATTTTTGTATTATATTATTATACTATTATTATTGTATATATTATTATACTATTATTATAAAACATATGATTATTATTATACGTTAAGAAGCATCTTTCTATCATACATTGCCCCAGTTTCAAAAGATAGTCCCACAAACAAATGAGATACAATTCCCTAGATCAAGAGCAAGAGCCCCTCACCAGCATCAAGGAACCTGCCTTAAGGTCTGCTCACTTAAAGGAAATTTTGCTCGCGTAAGGAACCCAAAAAAAGACCCATCGACTGCTCGTAATTTTAAAAACTCACACGTGGGTGCCCTCGCAAGTAGAGGTTCCACTGTACTAAACTCTTGGTTTACTCCCCCTTATCATACACGATTTATGTTATTATTTCCCATTTGATGTTGCTCACCAACGGTGTATAGTAAAATGGGGTTGGTGTGTGCATCTCTACGGGTGTGGGGCCCGGGGGGGGTAGGGGATGGAGTTGGGGATGGGGATTTGCGGGGGGTTTGGGGTGTTGTGGTGCGGGGGAAGTGAGGGTACCCCAGAGTTAGGCCCCACCGGTCACTGTTTTTGGGGGTTTCAGGGTTGATTCTCAGATCGGCCCCAAATCATTTAAATTTGATACTTTTAGATTCACTCCCTCTTACCTTTTTTGGCCCTTTATACCTTCTTAAAAAAACTATATACAGTCCTCCCCCCACCACTTCCTCCCAAGCTTTTCGTTTCCCAGACCACTCCGAGACTGAAAAAACTTCTTAACACCCTGGGGCTTCTGTGTTTTTAAAATTTCACGGGGGGCCCCGAGGTTCCCTTTTTCAAACAGCAATTTTCTGCCTGCCTTTTAATTTTCATGGATTTTGGTGTTATCATGTTCCCCCCTTTGGTTTTCTGTCCAGTGCATTAGATCCCCTTCAATTCCTTAACCTCTCCTGTAGTCATGTCCCAAATTAAGGGAAAAAGGTTTGTTACATCTAATGCCTTTCTTTTATTTTTTTAAAACCATTTCAGGTGCAGGTTTTTCCTACTGGGGCTGCACAATCCAAGATGGGCAGAAAAGTATGTTGTATAAAGGGCCCAAATACTTTGTTAAAATTTAGATTCTTTTAGGCAAATCTTAGATTTGCCAAAAAGCTTTGGCGCAAGGGTTTTTTTTGGCTGATGAAGTTCCCGCATATACTGGCCTTTTGCTTACCCCAGGGTTTCTCTCTGATGAAACGCAGCCTCTGTCCCCTTAGTTTTACCCTTTTCCGTCTTCGGAAAGGGTAGAAGTTAAGAAAACCTTTATCTGACCATCTTGCTTTCCCTTTTTCACCTTTCTCTGCCCCTTGTCTGTTTTTTTTCGATTGCTTTGTCACAGAAAACGGGGATACATCTGCCAAATCAATCGGAATTTTCACATAAACCAAAAAAGTACTGAAATCCCCTTTTCTGGATCTCTTCCCGGCAAAGGCAGTCACCTTTGCCCCCTTCTTTTGAGATTCTTTGTCCAAGTGAGAGAGGTGTGTGTGTGTGTGTGTGTGGTGTGGTGTGTTTTGGTGTGTGTGGTGTGTTGTGGTGGTGTGTGTGGGGTTTTGTGTCTGTGTGTTGTCTGTGGTGTGCCCTTGTCGGGTATCACCTAGTTGTGGTTGTAGGGGCGAGTCATAGCCCCGGGCCCCCCCCCTTCCTGGCCTACTGGGTCTTTTTCCCCTAACCATGAGCTTTATATACTTCTGCTTAAAGCTATGTATGGATCCTGCCCCCACAATTGTTCCCAAAATTCCCCCCCTGACTACTCTGTGATTCTTCTGTGTCTTCACTTCCAACTGTCCCCCTTGTTTTGTTCCCTACCTTCAAACATCCCCCTTTGTCCACCTTGGGCTTCCTCTCAGTATTTTAAGTTTGTTTTTTTATGTCCCCCCCAGTCTCCTTTCCCCAGTGTTGTCAGGTCGATTTCCCCTTTCCCCTCCCCCGTAGGGCATACCCCCTTCCTGGGCATTTTGCAAACTTTTCATTTTCCTGTTTCTTTAGTCTTTGGGATTGTGGGTTCAAAAGGGCCCCATATCCATATGGGCCTAATGTAACAGTGTACAGGGTAACAATTCCCTTATTAAGATGTTTGGAATGCTGTTCTTAGGGTTTTCTAGGGGCCCCTATGCTGCAGCAGTTATTTGTTGATTGCCCTCAGGAGATGTGCCTGGGGTTATACTACCCCAAGATCTTTTTCCTTGGTGGGTTTTTGTCTCTGGCCCCAATGTCTCTTTAGTGGTCTTTTTACCCTTCCCAATCTTTAGACTTTGCACTTGGGGGTTGAACCCAGGAGCCAAAATTTGGTGGACCAGGGCGACCTGCCAGATCCATTTGTGTTTACCCGGTCTTCGCCCAAAATGTTTTTCATCAACTTTACATATCTCAAAAAGGGGGCACTTCAGAGCTTTCCTTTCCTCATGCCCTTTACAAATACCCAAAAAAGCACTGGTCCTAGGACTGACCCCGTGGGACCCCCCTGTACAGGTGCCCCTCTGACACCCGTGCCATGTACCATACTTGTGTCTTCTTGACAATTTCCCTGAGCCATTGTGTGCCTTCCCCGTTTTGCTGCCCGGCTCCAGTTTTTGCACTAATCTCTTTTTGGGGAAATGTGCAAACGCCCCTTACAGTCCAAGAAAATGCAATCTACCCACCCCCCTCTCTTTATCTTACTGCTGTCACCCCCCATAGAACTCCCGTAGGTTTGTACACGGTTTCCCGTCCTGAAACCATGTTGGCTGCTGTTTTATGGAACATTCCCCTTTTTAGAGTTCCACCACTCTTCT